>JAOWBN010032014.1:0-10259 GCA_028565015.1 Pinguicula moranensis | reverse complement strand
CCTAAAACCCCCTCTCCTACCTCCACGAGCTCTACCTCTACCTCAAAAATCTTTTTCATAGGACATCTTCGGACAAGACTCCATCAAGTGGCCAACCGCTCCACACTGATAACAACTGTGAATCTCCCCCTGAACCCCAGTTACCCGAGAATTAGTAGTAGCCAACGCCTTTGCCCGTGAAACTACACCCGGCGTAGAGTATATCTTTATTTCACTCTCCGCTTGAATCATAGATGCAATAGCCTCATCCAGTGATGAAATCTTGGCCTGGGACAATAAAAATGATCTCCTCGAGTGGAAGATTGAATTCAGATCTTTCAAGAATTTCATAGTCCTTTTTTTCTCAAAACGTTGTTGCATTTTACATTTCAAGTCACTACAGCTGGACAACGGGTCGTAGTAATCCATCTCAGCCCATAATTGCTTCTAACAAATAGAATACTATAGAATAGATTTCTCCCCCTGGACCTCTGCATCGATTTCTAGCTGAAGTTGAAATACCGTCAGTCCTAAAATAGCTGGTCTTGATATTAGCCCACATCGCACTCACCGAGCTAAGGCCATCCACAGTAGAAGCAACAGATGCAATCATCTAGTTCAGAAACCAGATACATAGCTGAGTATGAGTAACTTTCCACTCCATAGTGGAAGATAGCCCTGGGCAGCGGATGCAATAAATTCTGCTTCGCACGCACCCGCCCGCGCCTGTGCAGGTAGCGGGCGAACGCGGGCGCTATTTTTGTGCCCGCATTTGTTAGCGGGCAGGACACGGGTAACACGTTTTATTATGCGGTTACCGCATCCCGCAACAAATGTTTTTTGAACCCGGTTGACAAAAATTAAAAATGAACTACAAATCTCATTTCTTCGTGTGAGAAAAGAATTGACTCCGTCTTACAGGAGTTCCAGATCTAGCGATCGACTTCGTCTTCTTCGCGTAGAGAATACCTGCCCGTCAGCGACTTCCTCCCTTACTTTACTTTCCTAGCTACCAAGCCCCTCATAACCCTTTCCATAAGAAGATACACCCGCCATTCATCAAGACAGACCAAGATGTCACAGCTCTTTGTGGGCGGTTTGGTAACAACTCTTTGTGGGTGGTTCGCGGTATAAATTTTTTGAACCGCAACTTTCGTGGGCGGTAAGCGGTATGGGCTGTTTCGGCACCGCCCGCACCGCTGCCCAGGGCTAGTGGAAGAGATGTCACTACTTGATTCACACTCTCTCAGGAAGTCTTCAAGGCTTTGCCCTACTAAGATGATCTCAATCCTGCGAGATCAGCTAAGATATGTAGCCGATCCATCAAGTTTCAAATCGATCGGTGAAATATCAAGTTTGATTGGAGCAGCAAAAGGGACAACGGCCGAGATTGAGGCATTTGTTCCCTTTATGAGCACAACCAAGGCTCCGAACACCTCAGGATTGAGGTTCTTCAGGACCTCTAATCCTTGTTTAACCGAACAACATCTCAAATCATAACTAATCACAGCAACAATACAACCCACATAACACAATCACATGACAATCCACACGTTTCAACACTCAATCATTGATACGCAATCCACAAACAACATCAACAATGCCTAATTGGATTCCTATGTTTAGGAAAATACGATAAATCCAATTAAATAATTCATCATATCCGACAAAACATCAATATACATAAAACGGCATGAAATCAACTAAAACTGATTAGACCGTTTCGATGAGCAAACCGACACGACAATCGCAACGGCGGTAGCTTTTGGCAATTCCGATGGCAGACGCGCCCGAAAATGGCATAACTGCCACAGTTTACATTTTTTGGCAACGACGCTTGGTAGCCGGAAAAATTTGGGTATTGAGCAGATCTGATAGAAGAGGAGATTGGCTATGTTTTGGGATTGGTTCCGGCATCAGGGGATTAATAACGGCACCGAAATTGGGGTAGAAGTGGTGGAAACAAAATGTGTATTAAGATTTGAAAACTTGGTCTGATATCAAATTGTAAAATGCTAAACGGAAAAAACTAGATAAACACTTGTTATTGAACCTCACTTCTGATAATATCTTACATCGATTGTTTTGTATGGATTTTATATCAGGTATAAGATGTAATTTATTTCACAAGTGAGGGTATTTAAGTAATCGGCTAGGTTGGACAACTCGTGGGATGAGCAATCCGCAAAATTTTGGAAGGATTAAAAACACGACGGAATCCATCCACAAACCAGGTCGCAAAGTAATCTGTTGGGTCGAGCGTGTCGTTGTGTGTGGGCACCAAACAAGGGCCAATGCCAGATAACGCTACGCTGCACCACTTAATCCATCCACAACCACGGTACTAAACGCACCAAAAAGGGAATGAAAAGCATCACATGAAGAGTACGAAGAAAGCTTTGGTAAGTACCAAAACTTATGTCATCTTACCAATCCAAGAAGACCATGTAGGATTAAAATTCTATCAACAACTCTATAAATATGCCTCCCTTTCACCGAACAAAAGGAGGGGGAGAAGAGATCAGAAAGACAGGAAAAGAAATGCTGAAAAATTGAGAATTCAAGATCCCTGTTCCTAGAAAAAGAGAGGCTGCAACCCCCATTTTTGTCTCCCTTCTTAATTTCAAGAAGTGTTAGTTTTCATGGCCTAATTAATATTTTTAGTTTGAAAATCAATTCTCTGTAAATAAAATACCTGGCACAGGTCAAAATTCGACAAGCGGTCCGCTAACATCTCTCCTGATAACATTTAGGATGTTGTCAGTTTTAGATTTTGAAGGCTTCTGCTCTCTACAATAGTTTTTGGCGTCATAATTTTCTTTTCCTTCCACAATTGAATTGTTTAGTTGTTAGCAACTGAGCCGAATAAGTGAGCCGCACAGTTTTATTTGCCAAAATTCAACGCTGTGTCACCTTCTCATGTTTGAAAACCCATAGTTCTTCGACTTTTATGCTAAATTTGATTAATCAGGCTAGATTAATTGTTATCTGTGCAGTAAATATTTACAATGATTTAGTTTGTGTGGAAGCATAACTATACCACACAAACTCAGATGCCCCAAACAATCAAATGAGAACAATTAACCCCGAACTAGCTGAATTTAGCTTTTTGGTTGGTGACATTTATTCCTTGTAGGTTCGACCAAGCGTTACGTTTATGATCAGTAGGTTCGACCAAGCGTTACGTTTATTCCTTGTAGCCTATATTCATGAGATTGGCAGAGTCGAAGCTATGGAGACTTCATTTTCAAAAATTGAACATGAAATTTGCCTCCTTCTGGTAAGCTAGTTCCTTGGATTATGTTTTTTTAACAAAATAATGATGTGACTCTTAATATATTTGTTTGCTTATATTCTGCAAGATTTCTCTTGGTCCTTCTCATTCCTAGTCTCCCATTATTTCAGTTAGTTATGATAATATTAAGTTAACTATTTCTGTGATATGTTTACAAGTTGTTTCCTTGTCTCAGTCAATGACGACCAGAAAGCAGAACCTGAGGATCCCAAATCCTGGCCCCGATTTATTCTTAGGGTTGATCGTCATATGTGTAACTACTTGACTTCAGGAAAGAAAATCAAACTAGCAGTTTTAAGCAGCTCTCTCAAAGTATGGAAAGAAAAGGACACTTCATGCAGTTCATTGCAATCAATTTGTGCAGCAGCATCAGTTTATAGTTCTGTCCAGGAGAATACCTGTAAAACAGCTCCTGATGGAAGGAGCTCCTTCACTTTCACGGGGAAGAAAAGGTGAAGAACTGAGGAAAGGAACATTTGTAAGCAAAAAAGTAGAAAGTTTAAGAATGAAATCTTGTTTATTTCAGAATAGCCTTAGGGATTAAATACACGGTTTTTTTATAATCGTACTTAACACTTCCCCTTATGATTGGCGAAAAAGATCAACTAAGTTCATCTTGTTACTAAGTCTTTCCAAATCAAGGGAACTAAGACCTTTCGTTATACCATCAGCAACTTGCTCCTTGGTTATAATGTGTCTCAGCTTCATTAGTCCATGGCTATGTATTGTACTGCAGTTGAAAAACAAGCAACTACGGTTTGTTTCTTATTCCTCCAGGAGACTAGATTGCCTCACACAAAAATGTGGTATCCAGACGTGAACTTCCTGACATCAGTACAGTTAGCCCAATTCAAATCACAGTTGCGCTCAATGTTCAAATACATGTTCTTTCGAAAGATTAGCTTCTTCCCTGGTGTACTTTTAAGATACCTTGGTATCTTGAATACTGCATCTAGGTATACCTTCCTAGGATTATGTATGTACCTGCTCACCATACTATCAACAAGTTATATATCCAGTCGGGTATGGTTCAGATATATCAATAGGTCCATCAATCTCCGGTATCTTTCTATGTCAACTAGCTCCCCTGCTTATGTACTCAGCTTTGATCTCTGACCAATCGGCATACTGACAGACTTGCAAGTAGCATACATGTCTTTTGGAGCAAGTTTAGAACATACTTTCTTTGGGACAAAACAATCCTCTTTGGCCCACAAGCCACTTCAATCCCAAATTAATACTTCAACTGCCTCAAGTCTTTCACCTCAAATTCCTTGTCCAGTCTCATCTTTAGTTTTGCAATCTCACCCTCATCGTCATCAGTAATGATCATATCATCCGCATACACTTCAAGCGTCGTGTTATGGCCTCCATCTCTCCTAAAGAACACAGTTTGGTTAGCATTAGTTTGTTGATAGCCTATGCCAACCATTGGTAAACTCGAGAAGATTGTTTCAACCCATATAAAGACTTCTTGAGACTGCAAACCTTACCAGACGTCTGACTGGGGGAATCTCCATGTATACTTCTTCCAACAAGTCACCATGAAGAAATGCATTTTTCACGTCAAACTAGTTTAACTTCCACCATTCATTTGCTGCTATGGAGACCAGGGTCCTAAAAGTGCTCATGTTCGCAACTAGTGCGAATGTCTCATCATAATCAATGCAATAGACTTGACAGTATCTTTTCGCTATCAACCGTGCCTTATAGTGTTCAACTCTGTCCTCCTGATTCCGATTCACAGTAAAGACCCAGTTACATCCAACTGCCTTCATACCAGGTGGGAGTGGCACGAGTTGCCAGGTTTTATTCTTCACAATAGCCTCAAGCTTCTCTATCATAGTAATTTTTCACCTTGGATCTCCTTTAACAACCTGCCAACACTTAGGGATCTAGACAGTGTACAAAGATGCAATAAATGATCCATGTTTAGGGGATATGTGTGGGTAAGAGACAAAATAAAAAAAAATATTATGGGAATGGACAATATCACGAAAAAAATCATATTGGTCACGTAGGGCCCCCGCATTACTGCGAGTGGTCCACCTAATCAACTAGGGGTTAGGATAAATAATGTCAAGGAAATGTAAAATATCACCTGAGAAGAGTGATGGGTGTATGGTAGGTGTTGAAGACGACGGTGCCTCAGGAGTTGAAGAAGGTAAGGACACTAGGCATGAGACATGCGTAGATGACTCAAGCAACTCTCTAGTCCCCTCCCTCTTCTACCACCAGGCATGGGGGTGATGCCTCTTGTACACTAAGTGTTGCTCCCCTCAATCATGAGTCTCCCCCTCACGAGTCAACAACTCATCAATCTCCACTTCCACCGCCGGTTCCACAGTCTGTGGGTCACTCACCGAACAAGGCAAAAAATGTCCCCAACACTCACTATTTGTGCCTTACCTCCATCATTACTACTCTCCTCCTCTCACCGTACTCCTCTAGGCAAACCCTTAAAAGGTACGGATGACCCATATGAGAAGTATGGCTCATGTTCTTAAAATTAACATCCATAGTCACATAAAAATCTTCGCTCAACTAGGCTCCAACAAACATATTCATTCTGAGTTGATGAGTACCCCCCACAAATACAGTCTTGATGGCTCTCAGATCCAATTTTTCTATCCCTGGCCTTTTATTCTGCACAAAATATACATAGTTGAAAGTCTTCAAGGGGATAGTGAATCCTTTCGTACCATTTAAATTTCCACTCCAAGATTCAGGATGGTATCATGTTGATCAGAAAGGTGGCTGTCATAACTGTTTTTCCACACAAGTACTTTGGGACATTTATCGTGAACATCATGCTTCTAGCGACCTCAAGAAGGTGATGATTCTTCCTCTGAGCTACCCCATTCTTCTCTGATATGTATGTGCAACTGATTTGGTGATTAATCTCCTGTGATGACAAGTGCTCTATGAATGTCCCATTTGTGTACTCTGCCCCATTATCTAATTTCAAACATTAGTGTTCTTCGTACGGGATATTTGTTGTTATTCGAAACATAAGAAGGCTTGAGTTAATTCTCGAAGCTTCTCCAAATATTGGTTGAATATGTTTTCACGAATTTCAAATGTCTTCATGTACTGTCCATAGATTAATTGACAATCAATATATGCTTTTAGGTTCTTGATTTTGTGTTTTACAACAATATCAAGGCCTAGGACAAGAGATTCGTACTCCGCAGTATTGTTTTTGTGAATTCCTTAATTTTTAGCTGATATCATACTCACTGAGCTCTATGACCCACTTTCTAGCCTTCCAGAGGGATCAGGTCTTGTGAGGACTTGTTTCGTAGGTTGATTTGTGAGAACTGTGAGGGGGTGCGACTGGAAGTACAGGAAAAGTCACTTGCTGCAGTGGTCAGAGCAAGTGTGAGCTTTTCAATCACCATGTATTTGATTTCAGCTCCATGCAAAGTTTTACTCAAGTAATAAATAGGTTTATGTCAGCTTCCCTCTTCTCGAGCTAACTCGACACTTATGGCTTCTTCTGTTGTATGGGTTTTGTCCCGGGGGTGATGTTTAGGCAATGGACTGCTACACTAGGACTAATCCCTGAAAAATTAGATGAGCTCCATATAAATATATCAATGTGGTCCCGGAGGCATTGGATTATATTTTTCCAAGTCAGGTTCTAACTCTATTCCAATGCAGGCAACTAATTTTGGATCATTGTCTTTTACTTGGATCTCTTTGTATCTTGGCGGGATAATACATTCAGGTTCTGTTATTTGGAATGTCCTTGGAATTTTCACTTGACCAATAGTGAACGTTGGGCTGCCTGTTGATGTTCGCTTCCTGGTGGTAGACATCGTATAGCAAATGCTGGTGATATGGAGGTTGGCTCTCACTTGCCCAATCCCGAGCTTTGTTGGAAATTTCATAACCATATGGTATGTGGAGATGATGTCATTTAACCAAAATAAGATGGGTCACCCCAATATAATGTTGTGAGAGAAATGGATCTATGTCACTAGGTAAGTGATTAGAATGGTCTTTCGCTGCATTCCGCTTCCAAAAATGGTAGGTAGCTCAATGAAGCTGATAGGTATGACTTCAGCTACTCCAAAACCTTGTAGGGAATTGGTAGTTTGCCAGATAGCAGTCGTATCTAATCCCATACGCTAAAAAGCATCCAAGGAGAGAAGGTCTGACGCGCTTCCTTGGTCAACAAAGACTCTGTCTACAATATGTCTTCCAACCTCGGTTGTGAATACCATGGGGTAGCGGTGGATCCCTTGTTTGGAGGTCTTTGTCGCTAAATTACATGGGTGGTCTGGATGGATTTGTTTAAATGTAGAATCTCTGTTGTTCCCTTTGTTGGATCAAAAGGCATGATTTGTAAATTTTTGAAATTTTCCAAATCCGAGCCACATGTGAAATTGAATCCAAAAACTGTATTAATTCGCGTTCTAGAGATGAGGGAAGCCTCACTTACCTCGATTCCAGCAATTTGGTGATGAAACCCGGCAGAAAAAATTCGAACCCGAGCAAAAACCCGTGTGATGTTTGTACACAGAGCTTCCAAGGAGAAAGTCTCTATCCGGAGCACTCCCCGGCGTGATTGAAGCGACTGCTAGAACGTGTCCAGCGAGTTCACGGTGGCAGAAAACTTCTTTCAGTCGGAATCACATTTTTTTTTCTCCTCACAAAGGAAAAACATGAAGTCGCGGGAATAAGAGAATGAGTTCACTACTCTACTCTCAATTTTGACCGATAAGAGATATATATCTCTTTAGGCATTTGGGCTTTTAAGCCCAAATGTCTTTAATTGCAATTTCAATTTTCTTCTATTGGGCTCATGGCCCAATAGAAATAAGCAATTAATTGACTTGGGCTCAAATTTAATTCGGGCCCAATAACTTGAATTTAATCCCATTTAATCCAATTTCAATTAATTGCAATTAAATTTGATTTGGATCCCACCGAAAACTAATTAAATCTCATCCGTGAAATTCACCAATTATGTCTCATATAATTAATTATTTAAATCTTCAATTCACCAGATAGAGTGACCTGATAGGATCGATATCTAAATCGGTAGTATCATAAGTGGCATCTAGCAATGCATTATGATCCAATTTAATATAGATTCATCATGATCCTATAAATCCAATTTAGTATTAATTCTTTCGTCACTTAATATCCAATGATTAATTTCAAGCATAGGAATGTGTCATCCTTGACCATTAATAACTTTATTGATATATCAGTAAATAATTGTTAATATGTGACTATCACATATCACAAATTGCAAGCATAACAATTATTACTGCATCAAGGGGCGTAGGGATATTAATAATCTCATCTCTGATATGAGATGGACAAAAGTATCATTTTGATATTCCATACCTTCCATAATAAATCGTGCATATTCGGGTAGCTTACCGTTATGACCCCTCGGTTAAGAAAGGCGTTAGATAACCCCACGTAATACACATTCATTACCCAGAATTATGAATATCTCAGATAACTGAATTAATACTATATGACATTGCCGATGACACAAACACAATCCATCCAGCAAGTCAAATAGGTCGAGTTCAATATTTACGTATCTCGTACACTCATATTTCATGCGATTAAACAGATACCCCGTATCAATAATCTGTGAAAGATGATCACGCATTAATCCACATGCTAGTCGAATTAGCCATCTAGTTGTTCCCTTGCTAATGACTTTTTAAGACTAGAGACTAATTTAGAGTTTGATAAAATTATGGAGATTCACAATTTGAATCATCAACCCAAATGATCCATAATATACATATCTAAACTCAAGGAACAAAATGATTTTCATCGTCCAGTATACATGAAACTAACAAGAGCACAATACTCTCGGTCATACTTAACTAACAATCTCAAACTTGAACTAGAGCTAAAAAAAGGTGCCACGTACCAACTCTATAAGTTCATATACAAAGATACATCAGCTCGAAAGTCAATCCCTCATATAGTGTATACTCATAGCACTCACATGTCTCTCATGTTGCGCCAAGGGAAGTGGTTTTGTCAGCGGATCAGCTGTGTTGCTGTCCGTGCCTACTTTGCACATTCAGATGTCTTTGTTTTCAACAAACTCCCAAATAACGTGATACTTTCGTTTGATATGCTTAGTGCGCTTGCTAGATCGATAATCCTTCGCATTTGACATTGCTCCGGTGTTGTCGCAATAAAGCTTCATCGCATCAATAATGCTAGGAACAACACCAATCTCATCAACGAATTCCCGTATCTAAATCCTCATTTTGCATGCCTCGCAAGCATATATGTATTCTACTTCAACAGTGGAATCAGTCGTACACTCCTGTTTGAAACTCTTCCAACAGACGGCACCACCATTAAGCATATACACTTAACCCGTTTGAGATTTTGAATCATCCCGATCGGTTTGGAAACTAGTATCACAATACATAGTATATGTGAGATGCTCCTCACCACCATGGACCAAAATCAAATCATTAGTCCTTCTCAGGTACTTAAGGATGTTCTTAACCGCTGTCCAATGATCCTATCCGGGATCCTGTTGATATCGACTTGTTATGTTTAAAGCATAAGACACATCAGGACGTGTACATAACATAGCATACATAATTGACCCAACCGCCGAGGTGTAGGGTATTATGCTCATCTTCTCTCTCTGCTCACGTGTCTTAGGACACTGAGACTTACTAAGAGAGATGTCATATATGATAGGTAGGGAACCTCTCTTGGAATCCTGCATGTTGAATCTCTCCAACACTTTTCCTATGTATTTACTTTGACTCAGACCTATGAGTCTCTTTGATCTATCTCGATAGATCCAGATACCCAGAGTATAGGTAGCCTCGCCCAAGTCTTTGATTGAGAACACAGTACTCAATGAGACCTTGACATGTTCAAGCATAGGAATATCGTTTCCAATTAACAGTATATCATCGACATATAACACCAAAAATACTATTGAGCTCCCACTCAATTTCTTGTATACACAAGG
>JAOWBN010032003.1:0-10259 GCA_028565015.1 Pinguicula moranensis | reverse complement strand
GTTTCTTCACGCAGGCCGTTCTAATCAATTGACATTGATATGTCCTGCAGGTTCGCTTTATTTTCAGATGGAATCTGAGCATTTTTTGGATGATGATCAGGTTCTAGAGGGAGACATAGTTTGCGAAACAGAACTAGAAATAGGTACTGATGAAGATGAACCAAAGAAAGGAATGACCTTTGAGTCCAAAGATCTCTTGTATACTTTTTATAAAAAGTATGCAAAGAAATTAGGATTCGGCGTGAGGGTGAAAGGAACAAAATACAACAAAGGTCGATGTTACTTGACTTACGGTTGTTGTTTTTTTGTTGGCAGTTTGAAGAAATGTGCTGCTGTGTTTATGATTGTAGGGAATGTTTATCTCGTTGTGATGTTGGCATAGTTGTCAAATTTGACCTACTTTACTTGCAAACAAAACAAGGGATGGCTTTAATGGCTGAGTCCGTATGAACATTTGGTGTAATAACTCTACAGACATGAACATTTTGGCAGAGTTGTCTTTGACCTACTAAATCATGTTTGGCAGAGTTGTCTTTGACCTGCAAGTTCATTTTGGCAGAGTTACTCTTTTCAGACAAGGGAAGTTTTGGGGAATATACCTGTAATGACTCGACTAAATCATGTTTATGCTGTGTAACATTTAGGCTTTACGGAGAAGTGAAACATGAAGATTCAAATGATCTTGAGAATTAATTTTCCAAAACAAAAAGATATTGAGAATTCAGAATTGGGTAGAAGGAAAATGTTGCAAATGAATAAACTAAGAAACATGGAATGGAATGTTAAGGTTTCCAACTATGTCAAACTACTTCTACACAATCTTATTTCCGAACAAAAACACTGATTCTACAACCTAGAAAAGATATCAACCAAGTTCAATATTCATTAATAAGCCTCTTGCTCTTGCAACAATTTTCTCTCAAATGCAAAAGGATCATAGATCTATTTATTGATACAATTGAACTTGCATTTATCCTGCTGGCCTGCAAGTGAAGTTTCACCGTACCACTCCACCACAAGAAGACTGCAACATCATAACAGAAACAATAAAATTTCAGGCACTGACAATACTCAAGAAAGTAAGCTGGTGCAAATCTGAACAAAGAAGGGGATTCACTGGAAAGGTTCTGATATAGGTAGTCTAGCCGATATCTGAACAAAGAAGGGGATACACCATCTAAGCTGACTTACAAGCACCAACTCTGTCTCTTTTAGAAACTGGTATTCATTATCAGCATGTAATGGAGGAATTTGAAAGAATGAAACTCGCAGTACAAAAGCAAATTTAAATATCAACCCGATTGATACAAGCACATTTCCAAAAATTGAGGAACAACCATCATAACCAACTTGACTGGATTTAAACGTAGATATAACAGGAGCACACCAAACACGTCCGCCAAAAAATTATACCGCCTATGGTAAACGCTAAAATTTATTCAATCCCCAGAAATTCATATAACATGCAGCAAAGAATTTCAAACGTCAAATTTAGAGGAATTGCCAAGAATGATGAACTTACTACTTCTCTTGGGCGAGCTCCCCCGAAAACAGTCCCTCTGAAGTGACAAAAATGGCCAAAGACATATTTCAGAAACAAACAATTGAATGTAGTGTACTATGGAATAGAAAAAAAAAAGGTAGGGGCTGGAAAAGACAAAGTTAGATATTTGGCCCGTAATACATCCGTATCAATATCCATAGACCTACTGTCCATTTTTGATTTCATTGTTTCCAAAATGCTCAAGCTGTCGAGATCGTGGCTTCAGATTTAATTTGGGGCGATCTAGAGCCCGATCTGCAATCACCTGTCCAGCATAATCAGATTGTGCTGGATTCTTTTGTTGGCGCAGAACATAGCTCTCCTCCACCTGAAGAAGATCACTTGTCAGCTCATATCCCTAAATTGAAAAATGATGAATATGTTAGATATTACATAAGTTCATAAAGAAAAATTAATATACTTACTGAACAACTAACCACCTTATAAGCAATCGATGGTTCCAAAGGCTCCAGCGGTCTGGATCTTGGAAGTAACTTCAGTTTTGGTCGTTCAGATAATTCAGATGGCAAAGGATTAGGTTCCATCACAGTAGATTTTAGAGTAGACGGATGCAACTGAAAGTCATCAGTCATAACAGAAGTGTGCCGATCATATGAATCCATTAGTGGTGTGGATCCGACCCGCTGATTAATTGGTATCTCGTGTCTGATACTCTTTGTCCCATCATTAATAGACAGACTCCTTTCAGCCTGTATCATCAAAGCAACATCATTATAGTCAGTGTCATCCATGACATCAAGCCTATTCTGGGCCTTCTTGGAGTATATAGTAGCAGAAATATGCTGAAACTGTCCCTCAGGGTCTGGACGTTGAACAACCCCTGCATCTTTAATAGAGTGAACATTTTGCTTTGAGGTCCAACGGCCAGATGAAACCTTCTCAAGAGCACTGGCATGAGCCAACTTCATAGCAGCATCTGGAGCAGACCATGGAGTAGATGTAAGCTCTTTCACGCTAACTGTCTCTTTTTTAATTGCCCAAGGATTTGGATGGGTCTTAGACACTACTTGCGCAGTATTGCCACCCATATTTGGATAGCTTGGCCCATAGCTGTGAGTGCCACCAACACTTTGGTTGTTCAACCTAGCAATCTGCACTTCATTAGTCTTTGCTGCATAAGGGCTGCTGCTCAATCCAGTTGAGATTTGGGATACTGGAACCGAAGCAGCAATGCCACCAACTCTGGCACTAGATATATTACCAGTCTTGGGCTCCCCCACTCGACTGGGTTGTGACCAATTCGGTTCATCACTGACCTTCCGACGATGGCCCAAAGCTGCATCCATAGGCTTGCGTTCATCTTCATCAAAATTGCGGCCTATATTTGAGCTATTAGTTAAAAATGGAGTCTTTTCATCAAGATTCCGAGATGAACCAGACGATGCTGGACGCAACCTCTGATCGGATCTTCCTACTGAATTACCCCATGGCATCTGCCTATCAAACCCACTCCGATCAACAGGCCTCATAGTTCTGCCAAAATTCCGACGAATCAATTTTTCTTAACCATTATGAAATACATCAACTAAACAAATACAAGCTCATTTGAAAACAAATTACACGAGGTTAAATCCCCCAAAGCATCATAAAGGTTTAGCATTTCAAAGATCCCAAGAGAAATCAACCAGATCGAAAGTTGTTGGATCTGTGGAAATCAAGTAACAAATCCAGAGCTCAATTGACAGATCCCACCTCCAAAGAATTAAACTTTGATTGAACAAAGAACTGTTGATTAACAATTCATTCTATTTTTCGATAATGATTCCATCGGCGAATAAAATAACCATAATCAACACAAATTAAGAAGCTAAATAAGTTGCAACGCAACATGTTCCAAAAAGAAAGAGAATAAACAAAAAAGTTGGAATCAAATCCGAAGAATGGACTCACTCGCCAGGAGCGGAGGGTAGGAGGACATCGGAAGGAATGGAGCCCCCGTGGAAGTCTTTCAGAGTCATGGTTGCCTTCTTCTTCGACATTCTCCCTTCCTTCACCCAGAAATTATCAACAGAATATAGTTCTACGCGTATATAAACGAGGAAATCGGAAAAGCCAAGAAAGCCCTTTCCCTCGACTTCAGGGATATCGAATGAACAAATCGATGCAAAAGAATGAAAATGGGTTCTTGAAATTATGCCGAAATCTACGAACAAGAGATGATTATCAGGGTTATTGAATCTAGAAGCAGACAGAGAGAGAATGGGACGGGCACGGGGGTTACGTGATCTTGTGAGTTGTGACCACCGGAGATGGTGTGCTACGAGAGAGAAATCATAGACATTTTTTTCTTTTTAGGTACGTTTGGTACTGTATTTGAGATAAAGTCATTTTTCGCTTCATTATCCCACTTCGACCTTTTTCCTGCTCGTGGGATAACTTGTCGGACAAAGACAATACATGAGCAATCCGATATTTTTTGTCCAGAATTGATGGAGGATTTAGGCAATTCCGCATCTACTCGGATTGTGAAATGACTATTTTGCCTTTATAACCCACAATATTTATAGAAAACCCACTATATAAGTTTTTCTCCCTCATTCGCGACGGACTGATTTCCCTCTGGTTTTCTCCGCCGGATCCGTCGCCCTATTCCGATGCCCTCCTCCTCAACTCCTCCACCGCTTTTGAGCTCATCTGACTATAGGATTCCCAAACTCACAGTCAGATTTCTTTTCACACGAATTTGGCAGTCGTTTCGCTTGTTCAACGACGGTGAAGGAGAGCCAACCGTGTTGAGACCGACGGAATCACCTGCGCCGGGTCTGTGTTCACCGGCGACATAAAAATTGCAAAAAGGAGAAGGCAGGGACGGCGGAATCACGGCGGAAGACCCTAAAGTTTCGGGGGGCATTTCAATAAAACGGCCAGGATTTATCCTGTTTTTGTGTAATCCCCAATTTCGAACGCAGACATCAAACAACTATCAAACATATTTGTAATTTTTATTCTCACACATTACTACACACAATTGTGCATTTTGAGGTATGTTCATTCCATGGCTGATAATGTTATCCATCGTAGGAACTCTCTGTAGTAATAGTCTCCAAGCAAAGTATTGTATTCTTTTGGAGAAAGATTACCCCATATCCCTGAAAGCTGTCTACTAAACAATGTATCTTCATTATGCCTTAAGAACAACATATGCTAACTTTCACAGTATATTTTCCTGTTGCATTACCTGTCCATATCCAGGAATCCTTTGATTCCCCTGATATAATAACTGAGGAGATACTCTGCACCATCTGAGTTAACAAGATTTCTTCTCTTGGTCGAATAGGGCGTCTAAATGTTTTTTTTAATGACCAGATATTGCTTCCATGCTCAGGGAATGTACATCTACCATTGTATGATTCTGTTGATCACTGAGTTTGTACAGACGCTCAAACAATAAGGCCAAGCAGCCATCTCCAGCCCAGTTGAAGTGCCAGAACAAGGCCTTTTCCCTTGTTTTAACATTCAGAGCCACTTGACTATTCAACCACTGATCTGCTGAAAGTTGCCAGATATTTTTCCGGCATGTAGAGATTCTATCTGGTAGTGTGATCAGAGTCCAATCACTCAAATAATAAGAGGATTTCAGATATTTAGATATGATTATTTCATGCCACAAACTCCCTGGTTCAATCCTCAGCCGCCACATCCATTTTGACAAGAGTGCTTTGTTCATATCTTTCAAATTCCTGATTCCTATACCACCCTAGTTTATGTTTGCATAGAGAAGTCCATCTAATCCAATTTATGGGTCTGATGGACGCAACATTCTGTTCCATATGAACAAGCTCATCATTTTCTCCATTGATTTGATTACTGTTTTAGGAGCTTTCAACATGGAGAAGTAATATAGTGGCAGACTACTTCATATTTATTTTAGCAGGGCAAAAGATAGGAATTTATTCTCCCATTTAGAAGTTTGATTTTGATTGTATGTAAGACTGCATCCCACATTTTTACTCTATCTTGGATTGTCTCCAAGGGGTAAACCAAGGTAGATAAAAGGAAGCTTGGCAGTTTGGCACAACATTATTCCTGCATAATGTTGATCAATTCTCAAATGAGCTCAAAATTCTGAGCACTCCTTTCATAACTTTGATGTTGTTTCATTCTGCAAATAAGATTGTATCATCCGCATATTGAAAGTGGAGACTATGATCCTGCCTGTCTTGATTCCTGTGATTTTTCCGAGCTGAACTGCCTTGGCTAATAGCAGATTTAGTCCTTTAGTGGCAGCTAGAAACTAAAAGGGTGATAAGGGATCTCCTTAGCGCAAACCTCTTCGAATTTTGAATTTCTCCGCACTACTTCCATCTAGAACCACATCACAAGGGGTAGATACACTCTCTAATCTATTCTACCCTGTGACAAAAGCCTAACTTTCTCAGCATAAACAACATAAACTTTCAATCCACTGTATCATATGCTTTAGCAAAATCAACCTTCAATATAATAGTTAGCTTTTTTGATATCTTGGTTGTATGTATTACCTCATTTGCCATAATAATCCCATCAAATATTGGCCTACCTTTGATAAAAGCTTTTTTTTTGAAAAAATCTTATTGATTTACCGAGATAATCTTATGCATCGTGAATTTCATTCTGTTTGCCAACAGTTTGGCAAGAATCTTATATTCACTATTCATTTTAGTCCTTGATAATTCTTTTAGTTTTGTACTAATAATGGACTAGAACAAAATAACTCTATTAAATTCCAGTGCTTATATTTAGTAAAGTTACTGAAACTCAATGCATACGCAATCCATATTGGGTTGCAATGAATACGCCCTCTACATTGTGGATTGTAGATTTTAGTCATCTCTACACAAAATCAATCCCCATATCAATCTCACCCAAGATTTGTCTTAAATTATGTATACAAGACAACTCCCCTAAGTGGAAAAGAGAGAACGTTTTCATAAGGCTTTGTCCTGATTCACCTTATTTGTACTTGAAACCATATAACTGTTGTATGTTTCTATTCCATCGATGACACGATCAATACAATTCCTTCGACATGTAATGAATGTACTTTTGTCTGTCAAGTTTTGTAAATGACCACAAAGCAAGGCAGTAGAGCTCTGGGGCTGAGCAAATACAGCTCTTCAATATTCGCATGCACTCCAACTTTCCCAGCCAACGAATCAAACCCCGATTGCCCTGCAAGCTCCTGGATATTTTCAAGAGGTCGATGCACCCTACCTGCTATAACTCTGCAAACTATAAGAGCCCTTCTCAACCCAGAATTCACATCAAACAGTTGAACAGATTCTAACGCTCTGGCACTAGTGGAAGCTGTGAAAATACCCACGCCACAACTCAGTTCCTTCTTCGTCGAGAAACCGTGCCGCAGTATCCTGCATACTCGGCATTTTTCCGATACGCAGAGGCTGGACGAGCCCTTGAGGCCGAGAGCGCATTCGAGAGTGGCGCCGTGGAATCTCAGCAGCTCATTTCCGTCAGCAAGGCATCTGGGGTGCTTCTTGGAGAGCTTGCTGGCTTTGATCTTGACAAGCTCTCGATATTCCTCGAATTGTGCTAAGGTTTTCTGCATACTGTGGACCTTCACAATCCGCTCGATTCCGTTGTCAGGCCTGGTGCTGCTGCTGCTGGTCCGGCAAATGATCTCGACGATTCTTCTTGAGGAGTCGCCTTCTGCCAGCTCAGTCACTACAAGAATACAAAACGGACTTCACATGTTCCCAAAAACAGGATAAGAAAGATGCAAGAAATCCCACAACAACAACAACAACAACATGTCTCTAGTTCTGTCTTTCTTGGCCTAATGGACAATGGTAGTAACAATGTTTATAATCGCCTAGCCTATCTATCTAAAAACAGAATTTCAAAATTCTTACCGGCATGTTTGGAGAGATGATGTTCTTCCACAGCTTCCCATCTCACAAACTGCTCTCCACATTTTTGGCAAAACAGACTTCCACGATAATCCACTCCAAAAGAAGTCCTCGGCCACGGGGAAATCCCCCCGAATCCCGTATTTCTCCGGGAGAGATTACTCGACGTCCGCCTTATTGGGCTTCCCATGAAGCCCGGCTTGTTTCCAGGCCCGCCGTGCAACCTCCCCGGACCCGGAGTCCCCAGCTTCAACATACCTACAAAATTGGAAACACCCTCACTGTCGTTGCCGGCGCCACCTCCATCTTGAAACCCACGTCCCGTGCTGCTTATCTTGAGTTCAAAAGTTGAATCATTTAGCACGACCTCATGCGTTATCGGATTGAGCAGTTCGCTGCTTCCGACGGATCTCGGACTGCAAATCGACGGCTTCGCCGTGTGCCTCTTGCTTCCATGAATCACAACATCTTTCAGATTCGCGATAGACCTCGAACATCCACACCTGTCACGGCTCGATTTCTTCGTTGAAATGCCGCTGAGGCTTCGGTTCTGGTTTGCATTTGGGTCATGAACATCTCTCTGTTCTGATTTGCAGTGCAGAGACCTCTTCGAGGCAAACCAAACTGCTGGCATTTTTTTGTCGAAAGGCTAGCTCAGTCTCGAAAGCCTTTTAACCCCACCCCGCAAACGATCCATACATACAAGTGCGGAAACTGGCAAAGAAACTACCAAATGGGATTCTGAGTCAATTTTGTAGTTGGTCGTTGCCTTTCCTGGACCATAAATATTGATAATGGTGATGTGTGTTTATTTTATCGGGATGTGTTGGAAACAGTATTTTTTGCAAACTTCCACGCGGTGAAATCAATGCACACCATAAATTACTGATACGTTTGAAATGAACTTGTTTCAGGAACAAGAAAGAAAAGACAAAACACACAGCAAAATTCACGAGCTAGTGTAAAAGAAGAAGAGACAGAGCAGAGATATCAACATGTGAAGGACAATTTGAAACGAGTCCATGTATTGATAACGAGTTACATCGTATCAAATTTAGCTCGACTGAAAATCTTCCCATGTTTTTGATGCGCATGTCGAAAGAATCTTGCAACAAATCAAATCTTGCCTCGTGGATTGATTTTCATGTTTTCCGTTACCATCTCATAAAAAATCTGGACTGGGGTTACAACACAAACTCCAAGTGAATCAAAAATTTCCATGTTATCAAAATATCATTGGTAAAGTTTTATTGTATTTTGTTCTTCAGAAACTTTCGAATGGTATAGGAGAAAGAGCCCCATGGACCTAACCCAAACCTCCCATGAGCTTCACGTACTTCATTAAATAAAAGTTTTTGTGGGTCGACATGCTACTCAAGCAGATGGCGACCATTCAATTCCATAGGTCAAACCAGCAAACTGCATTCATTGCTGACAATGGTGACCTCTAAGAAAAGGGAACCCAAATAAGAGAATTGGTATACATGCTTGCCTGCTATGTTATATGGATCCCTCGACCAATACCAGGTGGTGAGCTATGAAGTCTTGATTCAAATAGGAAGATGTATATTTCATCCATGCAAGAATGATCATGTGCTTTCTTACAAGTTCAAGGAGTTCAGGAATAAAATTTTGGGACATTTATTTGCCTTGCCTTGATCCATCATGTCCCAACTGGGTATATGCTTTACACTGATTGCGCACATGCTACCAGAGAAGGAACCAAAGGACACAAGAGAACAGATGGAATGTAAGCATCGTGCTCAAATTTTATTAATAGGGGGCCTCAACATTCTTTGGTCCTACAACGAGCCAACCACTTTTTCCAATGTTTCATGAAACAACGGACGGCGGCTATTATGCACTGATTAGTAATAGTACTCCCAAATAGATTGCTAACTCACAAACCAAGATCAGATTAATAGAAAGTACTGCAAACCAAGAACGGAGGTGTGATCTCTGCCTAAACTGCGACATCCAAGACACTCCAAGTCCATTACTTGAGAATGATCCACAAAAAGATTAACCTGGTCCTGGAGTCGGCAGAAGAAAAGACCTTGGAGTTCTTCTTATATGGAGGCAATGTTAACCAGTGAGCGAAGAAATTAACCATTGGACCGTATTGTTTGATGAACCACTCGGAGGTCTTACAATTTGATGCTTCGAACATGGTCTTCTCAATGCAAAGACGGCCCATGATTTTGGCTATGATATCAGCCCTTACAGAGTGGGCATTGTCTTCAGACATCATCGGCATCAATCGTTATCATGTCAGCCACGGCTTCAAGGCATCTCTCAGCTCTTCGAACAAGAAGATTTACTTCCTCGACAACTTTGCAAAAGGAATTAATAAGTAGTCGGCGGCACGGATTCAGTTTTTACCCCTTGGCTTTGCACCTCGATTCAAAAATTTATTGTTCTCTTATTTTGGTACAGTCCCAGCTTAGATAATGCTTAATGCTAATTGTCAACACATGACTACAGAAACCTGCTGCTCAGTCGAGAAAATTAGGAAGTTCTCACACATTACTAACTGTTTCTTTTATATACTAGATTCTGTATCTTGTTGAGAGGAAACTACCGATAACAATATAGTTAATAGCACAGTGGAAATAAACATACTTCTCAATTTGCAAAAATCTGTTAGGAGCACAAATAACCAGAATCGACTAGGGAGATAACAGCAACGAAAACAATACTTAAAAGAACACTAAGATTTACGTGGAAAACCCATGAAGAGGTAAAAAACCACGGGATCCTTAGATCCACCAGAATCCAATATCACCAAAAGATCAAGAGTACAACAGCACACCACGGATCTCTAGCCCTTACAACACAATACGAAGGCA
>JAOWBN010031992.1:0-10260 GCA_028565015.1 Pinguicula moranensis | reverse complement strand
CCCACAGGGAGCGGTAACCACCCACCTGCATAAATAAGGAGATGAATTAATATACATTTAATGAGCTGGGTCAATAAACAGATAAATATGTAAGTATATAAGTAAGTAATAGGTATATAGGTAAAGAAGTACGTGTTACCCTGATTGCTGTCAAGTATACCCCGTATAATCCCCCATATCCCTATCTCTCTACGTCTCAAACAGTAATCCTACGTCTTCAACCCGCTCTATCAGAGATCATGCCATCGGAGAGGTCTAATCCCGCTAAATCCAATCGGAGCTGCTCCTCCCACGTTCTCCTAGGTCTCCCTCGCTCACGCCTCCCTTCAACCTGGATTCCTTCGACTCTCCTAATAGGTTCGTCAATATGCCTTTTGCGTACGTGTCCAAACCATCGCAATCTTCCCTCTCTCAGCTTTGTACCAATAGGTGCTATACCCAACGTGTCCCTAAAAATTCCATTGGGGATCTTATCTAGTCTCATGCAACAACACATCCACCGCAGCATTCTCATCTCCACAACTTCAAACTTCTGCACATGCGACGACCTCATAGCCCAACACTCTGCCCCATATAACATGGATGGTCGTATGACTGTCCTATAAAATTTTTCCTTCAACTTACTTGGAAATTTTTTGTCGCATAATACTCCAGTTGCCGATCGCCATTTTAACTATTCAACCTTGATACGGTGGGTGACGTCGCCCTCAACCCTTCCATTCTTATGTACTATCGATCCCAAGTACTTGAAACTTTCCTTTTGTGGGAGTACTTGATTTGCAATCATAACGTCCATCTCCCTATCGTCCGACATATCATCAAAATCGCATGCCATATATTCCATCTTTGAACGACTCAAGCGTAGTCCTTTTGTCTCTAGTGTCACCCTACAACATTCCAGTTTAACGTTGACCTCTTCTTTTATCTCTGCTACTAAAACAATATCATCTGCAAATAGCATACACAATGGGATCTGATCTTGTATATCCTGGGAAAGCACATCCATAATCATTGCAAAAAGAAACAGACTTAGAACAAAACATTGGTGCCATCATGTGTTCACCGTAAAATACTTAGTGTCTCCTACTGGGGTTTGCACACTAGTCTTTGTGCTCTCATACATATCCCTTATAGGCTTATAGCCCTCATATACATCCACGAGACATTCTTGGTTTCTAGACATTCCCAAATCACCTTTCTCGCTATAGAATCATACGCTTTCTCTAAGTCTATGAAGACCATGTGAAGACTCCGCTTACGTTCTCTGTACTTCTGCATCAGACGTCTCAATAGATGAATTGCCTCCATTGTCGACCTTCCGGGCATAAATCCAAATTGATTCTCTATCACGTTCACATTTTCCCGCAACCTGCGTTCAATAACTCTCTCCCACAACTTCATCGTATGGCTCAGGAGCTTAATTCTTCAATAGTTACTGCACTATTGCACGTCCCCCTTGTTCTTGTATTGCGGCACTACTACACTACTTCTTCACTCGTCAGGCATCTGTCCCTTTTGTAGTATGACGTTAAAAAGGCGTGTTAACCATTTCTCCCCTATCTTCCCTAGACACTTCCACGCCTCAATTGGTATCTCGTCCATCCCTACTGCTTTTGTCATTCCCATCTTACTAAGAGCCTCCTGCGCTTCTCTTATCGTTATCTGCCTAACACAAAGCCTATTTTCCAACCTAACAGGGTCATCTTCTGATGCTAATTTTGGTAGGGTCCTTCCAGGTGGACCGCAGAAGCTCATTCATATCCTGAATCTTTAAGAATAGAGTTCAAAGTATTTAAATCTAGAATAGGCTCAGGGTACCCAACAAGGCATTTAAGGAGCCAACGTCAGCGTTCGGTTATGTTTTAAATGATATTGTTTGTGGCCATCACAGTTTGCATATTACTTTCTATAACAGATCTCACATTCACCAAGTCAGAAGGAACATTTGAGTCTACATGGGCCACACTAGTAGAAGAGTCAAAGGGAGACTCGCTTCATTTACTATCAACTGGAAGGACCCTACCCAAATGTTGTTCAACCTCTGTAATAGCAGCGGATCTGAAGAGTTTTTAGTGAAACAGACAAAACCAAAGCGGTTTGGCATGTTACTCAGCGTCTTCGGGAAGTGGACATCGCAGACTTGACCGTAAACAGAGAATATTTTCCACATATCATTCTTCTACCAGAAATAGAGAAAATTTGTAAAATGAAAAGAAATTGAATCCTGACTCAGCTTTAGCAAGACAAATCTTTCCTCACTAAGGTAGAGGCTCCTTCTTACGCATTTGTCTTGAGTAAAAGATGTTCTAGGACGAACTGTAGTCCACTCCCCGTCACCACTGGCTACTGATTTCAGTTTCTCATTGATTCTTTCTAGTGGAGAGATCAACTTCATACTAGATTCACATTCAGGTTGGCGACCTAATCTGATGACATGGCTGCCAACATTGTATGGGGGATTTTAGCAGATTTTAGAGCGAGACGAGAGCATTTTGTTAGAGAGAAACGAGTAGCAATGATTTGATCTTCATACGGGTTTTAGGTGTAAGGTTCCATAACCTAACCCACTCTACAACATTTGAGATCCTAATCCATTATTGGCCCTTGTATTCGTATTTCATCCCTGAAGTCGAAATCCTAGCTCTGCCCTTAATTTGAATTGTGAGGAAACTAATAAAGTAGGAACTAATTCAGAGAGTTTGGATACAATAAAATCATCCAACAACACAACATAAGCCTGGCTAGTCGTTTCTTCAAAATACAATATGAATTATCTTTTGGGAAAATATAGAATAGTATATTTCTCCAGCCGCACTGTTCCTTTGATATGCTTGGGCAACTCTTGAATCTGCATGTATGTCATTGTGTTACCCTCCGACCTTGTTTACCAAAGTGATCAACAATCGAGTTTGTCTTCCTGAATTAGTGTTGAATCCAAGAAACCCCGTAGATACAACAATTTTGGCTCAAACCATAGCTGTATCAGTTTTCGCAAGTATGTTGGAATTGTCCAACGATTTACATAACTTTACACACCTCTTACTACTTGCAACTCGGTACTGTTTTTTGTCCCAGTCCCATAGTATCTCGGTTGTAAGAAAATCACCCCCTCCCATTTCTCCTGGATTGCCCCACAACTCCCATCGCAATTAACTTTGATCTATTCTTGAGCGGTTTTGTCCTCTTCGCTTTTTCCTTGTCATTTGCAACGCAACCATCTGAAGATCCATTTTTGCCATGTCCAGTTCCATATGCGTAGGACTCAATGTGCATTTGTGGGATATAAGAATAACTTTGTCTAATGCATTTACTTAAAGCCCGTGGAATAAGTCGCGTAGCCCTAAACTATCAACCCATTTGTCCTCCCATAAATGGCTTTTACTGCAATTTTCCAGCTTTTTCCTTTTCATATGTTGCGAAAATCATTCCGCTAATCTGATCAAAGATACGATTTGTCTCCACCGTGTAGAATATTGATAGGGGCTTATTGGCCTTCATATAATGTACATCTATACAAAGTCACCATATTTGCATCCCAAGATTTGTTTTCCCTATCATCATCATTTTGAAGTAATCTCCATCCACATTTGTCTAGCAAAGTATCATTATAGGTAGTCATGTCCTTGACACCCAAGCCCCCAGTAGCTAGGTCTTGACATATGTCCTCCCAAGTCACACGGGATATTTTTCTTGAACCAGAACAAGCCACTCCCCATAGAAAAGTTCTTTTGAATCTAGGTGGTTTTTCTAATCACTATTTCAAGGGCTTTGTATGTGGACATATTGTAAACATGTAGGATTGAATATAGACTTAAGAAGCACCATTTTCACCAAATTATACTCCCATCTAGTCAGGCGTTTATTCAATTTTTCTATCAAAGGATTCCATAATTTGTACCTTGATTTCTCTCCGATGGGAATCCTAAATAGCTAATGAGGAGATTTAGCAATTCAACTCCTCAACGGAGTCTTCTTGTTACTATTGTGGGATGTTGATGCCAATTAGTTACTCTTTTTTTTTAAGTTAACAACTCTCAAATCGTTTTCAACTCAAAGCACTTAATGGCCTTGATATCAGCCAAAGTTCCATCTCCAAAAATCAGCATGTCATTCTGCATACTGTAAATGCAAAATGGATTGAATCCCAATTGAGAAACCTTTAAATAGACCTTGTTCATAACTTGAGCTAATAGTAAGTTTAAAGCATGTCACTATTAGGAATAGGAATGGAGAAAGGGGCTCTCCTTGCCTTAACCCATTTAGTGTTTTGAATTCGGTTGTTGAGCTTTCATCTACCAATATGGATATCGTTAGGGTTGATATACCCTAATAAATTCAGTTCAGCCATTTGCTTGGCCCAACTTTTTCATCATGTTTATGAGAAATATTTGATCAACTTAGTAAAATGCTTTTTTGAAATCCACTTTGAACATGATGTACCTCTGGTTATTTTCTTTAATGAATTGATGATTTCATTTGCACAAATCACCCTATCACTAATGTTTTTTCCCTTCAACAAGCCTAACTGATTTTTTGATATAACTAAAGGCAGAACTGTCTTAAGTCTTTTGGCTAATAGCTTGGATAGGACCTTTAAGGAGCTGTTTATCAAAGAGATAGGAGGTTTAGAGGGATTTGATACTTTAGCAAATAGAATTATGAAGGAAGAATTACTACCTAGTGATAACTTGCTTATAGAATTGATGTAAAAAGGCAATGAAATCATCCTTCAATGTGTCCCAAAAGTGCTGAATAAATGTGAAGTATAGTCCATTGGGTCCAGGACTTTTTGAGTCCTTGCAGCTCCACAAGGACAAGTTTATTTCAACCTCTGTGAATTACTAAACCTGTAGCTCATTTTTCTCTGTTCCATATCCTTTGTAGAAGCATCGCATTTCTAGTGTGGATTGTCTGTGTTCGTAAGCGGGTTGTTCCATTTTAATCAAGTGTAAGGGGATTGAAATAAAACAGATTTAAAGACACAATTGTGGATGGATCTTCAATAATCACACGATAGGTACATAACCCCATCATTTGGATAAAGACGGATTTTACATATGAGAATACTAGATGGATATAAATGCGTAAATACATATAACTAAAAAGGAGGAGAATTATCTCTTAATAATATAAAAGACAAACCACGTGGAGGATTCTCTCCTTTGATTGCTATCAACTTCTCTCAAGCCGATGGGAGGGTCATGAACTGACGGCTTGTCTCCTAGGTTAAGAAATCGGGCACCCAAAAGTTAGAGGTTTAACTCGTGAAGGGGTTTGTTGTAACGGTTTGATTGCATCCAAAATCTAGAGTCTATTCTCAAGAAGTGGAGAAAGAATCTCAATGAGAGGAGTCCTTTGGGTGTGAAAGTAGGCACGATTTGTTGACCCATCTACAAATATTTGTATGTTACTTTTAAATTCAACATTTATTTTTCCTACATTAAGTTTTGAACGATGTCCTATTTGCTAAGACTTGGAAAAAGTAAATTAACAAGATAATTAGGAAAAGAACTTAGAAGACTGCAATTCACCCCATCTTGGGAGTAGCTAGTGGTGTTTTAGATAGCTTCAGACCAATTTCCATTGTCAATAGCTCTTACTAGATCTTTTCTAAGATTTTAACTAATAAATTAGGCAAGGTGATGCCTAGTGTGATATCCCACAAAAAATCATCCTTCATGCATGGCAAGAATATAGGAGAATGAGTTATTGTGGCAAATGAAGTGCTAGACCATGCTAAGAGACATAGAAGATCTTGCTTCTTGTTAAAGGTGGACTACAAGAAAGTTTTTGATACACTGGAATGGAGTTACATATTAGAAGTGATGCAAGAGTTGACTTTTCCAACCAAATGGATCAGATGAATGAGAAAAAAAATGCATCTTTATAGCAACAACCTCAATCCTAGTCAATGGTGGCCCTACTAAACACTTCAAAGTAAACACGAGAATGAGGTCGGGGGACCTGTTATCCCCTTTTTTTTGTTCCTACTTGCTCGAGCAGGATTGAATTTGATCGTGGAAAAGGCACAAGAGTTGAATCTATATCAACCATAACAATCGGGAAGTCCCTGAACTCTCTGGAACCTGAGCGGCGGAGACCACTAGCCTTCGTGCCGCTCCGCTACCTCCCGTTTGTGTCATCACCCGTCAAGTAGCCATTCCAGCAGACGTCGTCTCCATTTCCTTTTGTCGTTCTCCCGCAGATCTCCTTCATTGTCGGCCGTTTACCGCCGTAACCGCCCGCTCGTGACTGGAAATGGCCATTTCCAGCCATTTTCGGGTGTTTCCAGTCCGTTCAGTGTCAGATCCGATGGCTTTCCACCGTCCAGCTCGGCCACCGCCAGATCTGTCAAATCCAGCACGACACATTGCCACCCCCGTCCTTGTGCGGCCCACCGTCGCGTCCGTCCCTGCGCGGTTCACCGCCCCTACTGCCGCTGCAACTCTTACTGCCATTCCCGGAGCGGGTCATTGCTTAGCAACTCCAGGCGACCACCCACAGATTCCAACAGCCTTCCGGTCAGACTCAGTCGGTCTCCTCACCAGTCGATCAACTGGTCACTATCTTGAGACAATGACAGTGACAGTGACAGGTGACGTCAAGTCACCTGTCACATCTGGAAAAAAGACGTTGTCTTTTCCATGTACGCTGCTCGAGAAATTCGTTTCTCGAGTCATCCTGAGAAAGTGGACCTAGAGATTGCTCAAAATTTTGAAATTTAGAGGGCCCTTTATGGGCCCATATAGGGTTTTTGTAATCAGGCCGATTTAATCGGCATTTGAAGGCAGGGGCGCCCCCTGTCATGTATCCGGCCACTTGGCTTTTTATTTCAATAAAATTCAATTATCCAAAAAACAATTTGCAGACGATACATTGCTTATTGGAGAAGAAAAGTTGCTTACTATTAGATCCTGTAAACAGATTTTGTGAGTGTAGGAAATGGTAAGTGGCCTACAAGTCAATTATCAAAAAACAAAGTTGTATGGAGTGAACATGTCTATCCAGTTTACAACTATAGCTGTTAGAATTCTAAATTGTGAAAGAGTTAACCTCCTATTTAAGTACTTTGACTCCCAATTGGGGATAGTCCAAGGAAAACTACAATGTGGCAATTGTTGACGACAAGAATCAAATCAGGGAAATCTCTAATAATATTGCAACAAATCAGTAGATGGATATACCTTAAATTAGTTTTAAATCTTCTTGTAATTATCCATACATTGTAGATTTGTATCTATATATGTGTATAGAAAAATATAGTAGAGATCATTGAAGATCTCTCGTTTGTTTGCATCTTCCTTCAACATTATTCAATTCTTAATTCATACATGGTATCAGAGCGATTGGCTAATGCCTAATTTTAGTTTCTTCCTACTCAGTTCTACACAGCTTGTAATATTTTTTTGGCTATTCACCGATCTTCTTTTTAAATAAATTCGATCAAGTAACGAAGTTTTGTTGATCACTGTTCATGGAGTTTATCAAGGATTTTTTTTATCAAGCAACAGAGGGTCTTTTGGTCTCTGTTGATATCTCTATTTTATTCGGACATCACAGCTGCAAATCTCTTCTCATGGCTGCTGCTGGTGCGAATTTCTCAGCCCCTAGTCTCCCTCCTGTGATCATCACCAAGTATGATGGTTCAAACTATCTTGTTTGGACTTCTCAAATCTGTCTGATTCTTCAAAGCAATGATCTGATGTGCATCGTAGATGGATCTAAAAAATCCCCTGCCAAGTTTCTTCCTCCTACGGCTGATAACTCTGCAGAAACACCCAAAAAAAATCCTGATTTTGTTACATGGTTTAAGAAGGATCAATATTGTCTGAGCTGAATTAATTCTACTACTGATCGGGTTCTTCACCACGTGTTACACTTCAAGAAGTCTTCGAAGGTATGGGACTTTCTTGCGAATAAATTTGGTGTGAAGTCAAAGATGGAGATCTTTGATCTATGGAGACGGCTTCAGACTCTGTCCCAAGGCACAAAATCATGCGCGATTAGATTAAATTGCCAAGCAAATTGTTGCAGCACTTCGCACATCAGGGGCGGATGTCAGCGATTATAACTTGATTTCTTATGTTGTTGGGGGGCCTTAATCCCAACTTTGATCTCTTTGTTGCCAACATTAACCTTCTTCGTGATGAGAAAGGGCTTGGATTTTGAACGTTTTGAGAAAGTTCTTGTTTCCTATTCTGGCAAAGTGATGATCGATGAGGTGGAACCTGCTACATTTTACGGTTGTGGACAGCCGCCTCATCACAGTGGTCAGCAGAACTACTCCAGCTTCTCACGCGGATCTTCAAATGGATCTGGTGAACCTGTTTGATCTCATGGCCCAAATTTCCTTCATGGTCGCGGATTTCAGCCCATGACTCGTGGAAATGTCCTACACCTTGGGTATAGAAATAATGGACTGAGTGGGCTGAATTCTAGCAACCAGCAGCAGTTGGACCGAGGCCGAGGCAGATAGGCCAGTGGGCCTTTTCTCTTAGGTCGCCAAAATCATGATCAACACGTGGAGTCCAGCCAGACTAACAATCTTGTGAGATTTTAGATATGTGATATGTCGTTTCACACTTCCTTGGATTGCTACCAACGGATGAACTTCACTTATCACGGTCGTCATCCGCCTTCTCAACTTGGTGCTATGGCTGCTCAAACTAATTTGGATATTGATGATAGTATATGGTTTGTGGATAGTGGCGCCAATCAACATATTACTAATGATTTTGCTCCTCTTTTGCAGAAGCAACCCTATTCCGGGTCTGATTGTATAGTTGTTGGTAATGATCAGGTTTGCACATTTTGAACACTGGTTCCCTCAAACTTAATTCATCTACCCGTCCCCTTCATTTGTCCTGTGTTCTTCATTGTCCTAATGCAGCTACTAATCTTTTCTCTACCTATCAATTTCGTGTGGGTAATCATTATTATTTTATTCTAACTGAAAATTGTTATCTCATCAAGGAAAACAAGATGGAGCAGACACTGTTGAAGGGATCCAGTAAGGATGGTATGTAGCCGATCAAGCTTGGAACCAGTTCTCAATCAGTTAAACATGCTTTGGTCGTCTCTGTTGGTACTCAATCTACTTTTTCGATTTGGCACACACGTAGATCATGTTTCACCTATCACAATTTGTCGTCTTATTAGTTCATCTAAAATAAAATGCACTAGTCCTAATATTGAGTATTTATGTAAGCCCTGTCAGCTTGGCAAAAGCAAACAACTTTCATTTGACTTATCGAGCCGAGTCACTAAGTTTCCTTTAAAGCTGATTCATTTTGATATACGATCAACTAAAGTTCATTCAAATAAATGTTTTCGTAAATATGTAATTTTATTGATGATTTCACTAGGTTAACATGGTTATATCTTGATGCGGGATTAGTATTGCGATAATACTAGCTGCAAAGTTTCAAAGATTGCAAGGAGTAAGAATACGAAGTTGATCCTGAGAAAATAATTCTCAAGGATTGAAAGATGTTATTATCCATCAAATTCAATGCCTAATATGCTCACAAGTAGAGCATTAAGTAGACAAAAATAATTACCAAGTCAAATTGAAAATTAAGTTCTAATGGAATGAAATAAACAGATTTTTTTACCACTACTTTAGGTTTTGGTTTTGACTCCTTCTAGACCAAATTTTTGAATGAAACTTGGTATAAACATCCACCATGATGTGTACCTTGATTGTATCTTCTTATCCAACCATTTGGATCACCAAATTCGATCATTTCAGCAGCATGAATAAACTCTGGTTGAATCTGTCCAGTTTGGTGTCTAAGTGCATTTTGGATGATTTTGTTGGATTGAATTTGCTCCAGCCTCTATGAGAATGTGCCTTGAAGTTTAGATATGGTTCTCAACTTATTTGACTCCAAAAAATTCAAAAAAAAAACTTGATCAAAAGGCAACCCCAACAGCAACAAGAGAGCAACCCAAAAAATAGGAAAGGTTGTCCAAGCTTGAGACAAGATTTGTCTTCTTTGTTTCCATCTCATAAAATTCGACCCAACCTTCAAATAAACCACCTTTTAGGCTTTCTCTTGTCCATATTTTCATGATAATTCAAGGCCAGCAGGGTATCATCGAAAAAATTATTACTTTCATGCTCAGATTTTTCGAATCGATCAGATGCTCCCGCATCAGTTTTCCCTCATAGCTAAATCAGACATCTTTGAAACTTTTCTTACCTTTCGGGATTTAGTTGAAACAAATTCTATGCTAAAATCAAAGCTTTTCAAACTG
>JAOWBN010031970.1:0-10260 GCA_028565015.1 Pinguicula moranensis | reverse complement strand
TTCGGGACTTCGGGAATACGGGACGGGAACGGGAATTGGCGTCCCGGTCCCGAAATAATTCGGGACGGGAATGGGAATGGGCCATTCCCGTCCCGAAGTCCCGAATGGCCATCCCTAAGGCCACCTAATGGAATTAGATGGAGAGTATTTACCTACACCATGACTTGCGAAGATTAATGTAGAAAGGGGGCAAAGGGTGATAAAAATCATGGGACTATGATGCTATAAGGTGAACGACCTGAGTCTTACTAACTACTACAGTAAAGACTGTTGTAGCCCTTGGGCGGCCTGCATAGTTGGAAGTCAGTAGATCACTGCTTCTTTACCCCTTAAATCATTGCTTTGGAGTTTAGCTGCAATCTCTTGACCTTGATACTATAAGGTGCACAGGTTGAATTGGGTTTTGTAGCAAGATAATGACCCCTGTAGTCATTCTATGACAACCTGCATAGTTGGGAGTTATGTGATCACTTTGCTCACAACCTTACCTACTCCTTACACTAAATCTTTGCACCATATGTTCCTGATCTCGTTTTCTATTTTCTTCTTTACTTCTACTTCCTTTTCTTTTCTTTCTCCTTTTTTTTTTCCTTCTTGTATCTTCTTACCATTGGTAAGAAAATTGTGCATTCATCTTATTTATTATTGAATTATGGCTTAACAAAAAAAACATTATGATGAAATATCCTGCTTGTTCACTTTTGCTTTGAAATATTCTGCTTGTTCTATTAGTAGGTTTCTTAGAATTGTTTATTAGATCTTTTAATAGATTGAACCTCTGGGTTTGAAAACTTATTTTATGTCTACTCATGGTACAAGACCTCTGATGTTGGAGCAGAAGGTGATATCCTAACCATGAAAATGAGAACTGCTGAGATTGTTGCTCCCACGAGAATTCTCCTTGTCAAGTTGCTCCGTCTCACCTCCATGTAATCCATCACTCCAAAAATACACTCAAGCTCCTTGGCTATTACAGCAAAACAATGCACATTTGCACGATAAGCACAAACATATTACTGATTTTCCACATCCCTTTACTTTAGCCAAATTACAATTAAAAACACTCCAAATTTATTGGAACCAAACATTGAGACCATTAGAGTAGCATATAAAACTCAAAAATAAATTGGATCATATTCTATAAAACTGCCATAACTGCACAATCAGATACAGACCCGCATGATCTAAGAAATCAATCCCTATAGTAGCTAAAACTACAATCTATGAGCTTTGAAATATTCTCCCTTTCTATTAGTAGGTTTCTTAGAATTATTTCCTTGATCTTTTAATAGACTGAACCTTTGGGTTTGAAAACTTATTTTATGTCTACTCTTGGTACAAGACCTCTGATCTTAGCTGTTGATCTCTTACATCTTTATTTGTTTCATCAAAATTGTTAGCTGGATTTTTTGAAATATTGATATTGACTTCTTAACTTCTTTAATTGTGCCATTGCATAGACTCTCTCTCTTGAAGATAATGACTACGGACACTTGGACATCTGTTTAAAACATGGTTTATATGTGTGTTACAGCACATTTTATAGACCATGACTTCAAATTGCACAAGAGGATCATCAGGTTTAAAAAGGTTACTGATCACTCAGGTATCACACTTCACTTTTTTTTATTGTTGTATTTTTTTAAGATATAGTTGCTGATGTTTTCCCTTAATACACAAGTTTATCACTATCTTATATGTTGGCGGGAATATTGAGCGATTGGGGCATCGATAAGGTGTTAACAATCACCGTTGACAATGCATTAAAGAACAACACATTGCTCAATTAGTTGAGGAAAAGGCAGATCGAGAAGTTTGGGCATGTAGAGGGTGGTGGTGTATTGGATGGACACCGCAACATTCACATCAGATGTGCTGCACATGTCCTAAATTTGATTGTGAAGGAAGGTTTGGTTGATCTGGATAGATTAGTATCGAGGATGTGATTTATGGCAAAGTTTGTCAAATCTTCGCCTCAACGAGAAGAGATTTTTATGCAATATGTTGAGAAGGTTCGTTTGGAGAAAATAGGGCAGAGTTTCTTGCATATGGCTATGATGGCAAGGCAGAACTCAACCTAAATCATGTTGATATCTATTCAAAAGCATAGGGAAGTATTTGAGCAGATGTTGGCTCATGAAGTTGCTTTATGAGTGTGCTTGGATGAAAGTAGAAAGGGCGGAAAAAAATATTTGTGATGGGTCAGACTACGAGTACCGATTGGGAGCGCATCAAGATCTTTATTGAATTCTTGAAAGTATTCTATGATGCTACCTTGTCTTTCTCAGACTTTAAGTCTTGCACCGCATACATTTTTTTTTGAGGAGATGTTTAATATTAAGATGCAGCTAGATCAGTTCAAAGAGAGTGAGGATTTCTTCTTCAAGGGTATGGCGGCGTGAATGCTCGACAAGTATTTGAAATACTAGGTAGAGTTTGAACAGGATGATCCGGATGAATTGATTCCGAGGTTCAATAGGTATTGTTATAGTTATTTGATATTTTTCTTCTTATTTTTTGATGAGTTTCTTATTATTTATTTTTTATAAGGTGTTTTTCCTTGTTTTTATATGATCAGGTTTTTACTTGTCTCAACAGTTCTCGAACCAAAGTGTAAGCTTGAATTGTTCGAATTCTTTTTGCCGATAATTCTTAACCGTGAGGAGAGTGAGAAAGACTTTGAATTGGCTAAGACTACAACAAAAGAGCTCTTTGCCCAATACATTTAATTATACGGAGCATCTTCTTCTTCTACCACTACGACTACGAGCCAAGGTGGGCCTGTGATTGATTGTGGGGTGACAAAGCTTGGGTGCGCTTCAAACATTCTGAAGGACTGGAAATAAAATGTCCAAACTACTCAATAAAATAAACAAACCGAGTTTGAATTATATTTCAAGGAAGGACTAGAAGACACTGACAGTACATGCTCCGTATTGGATTGGTGGAAAAAGAATTAATTGAAATATCCCGTGCTTGCTAGAATGGCAAGAGATATTTTGTCAATACCAATCACATCCATTCCTTTAAAGGCTGCACTTAGTACAGGCGGACTAGTACTTACTGTATTCCGAAGTTCGATGGCACCTAAGACCGTTGAGGGTTTAATATGTGCTCAAGATTGGATGAAAGATAAGGAAGAAATATTATTTCATAGCAATGGGATGGAGGATCCAGAGAGTTAATTTTTTTTTTTGATAAGCCAAATTTTATATATATCATAAAAATATTTACAAAGAAACAAAGAAAACAAATCAAAAATACAAGCCCAAGGCTAGAACTCTTGTGAGCAATGGATCTGTAGGGATGAAATCAGTGATTGATTCATTGATCATGAATTGTTTAACTTTCCCTTCCATCATACCCTCCATTATAGCTAAGGGTGATAAGGTACATGGCTCCCCTAACCTCATGAATGCACAAGCATCTCCGCATTCAGTTCATCACCATCATCCGCTCTTCGCCAAAACTGGTTATCATGACTATCAACTTATCAATAACCTTTTTGGGGACTATTGGTACATATATTCTTCCAGTTAGGTGAGCTATCCCTGTAATGTATAGAGGGTATAACCGATCGGGCAAAGGTAGTACAGCTTACTTTCAAGGTAACATTCAAACCTCTTTCTCCTACAAAGCCATGAACTCTTAATGTATGTTGTTTCTAGTCTCAGTGCAATAACCGTCCTTGCATATAGGACTCTTAATGTCCTCTGAATGTCCTCTTTGATGTACTGACTTTCACATAACTGAATTCATTGAGCAGAAGGCCCCTTATGTCATCACAATGGATGTGGACAATTGAGACTCTCTTATTTTCATGGAGTACCAAATTCTGTGTATTAAGTTCAATGCTGCCTCCCTTTAGATAAGCATAAGGGCTGCATTCTGCTGGAGTTGTGACTTCAAACTCTTAACACTTCAGAACTGGTCATAAGGTTAGCTTAGATACCTCAATAATCCATCACTCATTGGAATAGAGACTCTGTTGGAGGAGTGACCTTATAACGAAGGGAAATAATTCCCTGGACTTGATAAAGCTTGCAGCCAAGTCTGCCTTATGCACTTGATATCCAATTGGTACAAGCCGTACTCAATGTAAGCTACTAATGTGGCCTCCATCATAGTAATGTAAGATGTATTCTGCCGGATAAGAGTGCATTTCATAATCTGGCAGCCTGCATGGTAATTACTTTCTCCAGCCCATAAAATTACTGAAATTCCAGGACCTGATATCCATATTTGAGGGGTAGAGAACCTTATTAGTGTGACCCTAAACCTCTCCAGGAGTTTGAGTCAGATTGCCTGCTATTCAAGTGAGCCTCTGCCTTATTACTCGAGCCATGATACTGCTTTCGTTTACTACAGTCACCAGTGAGCAATGATTATCCAAAGAATTTGGACTGAGAGCAAGGTTATTGCTATTGGCTGCCTTCCCTGTATCGAGGAGAGGTAAATGTGTAATATGTATAACAGGAACATCGGGTGAGGGTGGGGGTGGGGATACCTGGGAAGTCCACCCTGAATCTTTTCTCCATGTTAATTACAACTGAATTTCTGTTACACTTTGTAGTGTGCCAAAGCTGCTTATTAGAGCAGTCAGCAACAAAGGCAAGGAAAATGAACAGTATAAAGAAGAGAAATGTTTAAGAAGATAGCACATCTCATTATCTAACAATCCACGCAAGGAAAACAAATTAGAACCATCATCAGTAAGAGTTACATTTGAAGGACATCTCATTATCTAAAAATCCTCACAAGGAAAACTAATTAGAATCATCATCAGGAGAGATATGCATATATAAATCATCAGCAAGATAAAATCAGCACACTTCAATAATAATGGGCTGAAGATTTATAAGCATCCTAACATCTACCAAATTTAATAAGGATTAAAAGGATATACAGGCAATAGGATTTAAAATCCAGTCTGTTGAGGAGTAGGGCAGCTGTTTAAAGGTAGAGATCCAGAGCCATGAAGTTTTCTTGATGTTTGACACTATGCTTAAATGGTTGGTGTCTTTAGCTTGGAAATTTTTTAGATTCCTAGCTTTCCACACTAACCAAACCATAGCTGTCCAGATTGCTCTCCAGGCAGCTAAGTTGGCCCTGCTCGGTTTACTTGAGATGAAGTCAGGTAAGGATGGGACTTGTGAAGCCGGCAGTTGAAGAATTTCTGGTGATGATAGCCAATCCACTTATGAAGACCAGACCTGCAAGATCAAGGGACAGGTTCTGAAAATGTGATCCACATAATCTTGACCTGCAGATCAAAGGGGACATCTTGTCTCATGATCAGGAGGGATGATATGCCGTAGCTTAAGTGCCACTTTTGTTGGCAGAGATTCCTGAACTAGCTTCCAGGTAAAGATGAGGACTTTTTTAGGAGCCAAAGTTTGCCAAAGCGAACTTAGGGTAGCAATCTCCTGAGCAGAATAAGGAGAAGCAGAAGATTCCAGTATTCTTGCATATGCATTCTTAACTGTATATTTTCCATCAGCTTTAGAGTTGAAGGAATATTTGTCCATACAGTTGTTAGGATGGACATCTTGCAGCAGTAAAGATAGATTGGAGAGGTCGTGCAGTTCAGATATCCTAAGAGGCCTTCTCCAAGTCCAATGCCAAGAGGTTGAGTCCCTCAATCTCAAATCTGAAAGTAGAACATTTTGGTTAAGAGTAGTTCTATATAGTCTTGGAAATTGCTGTAGAATTTTTAAGAAGCTAGGGGTCCTTCCAAAATTTGATGGCAGACCTTGATCCAACTTTCAAGCTGATGGAGTTAATAAACCAACTGGAACTAAGGATTTTAGGGTTATAAGCTCTCCCCCTTCTTCTGCCAAGCTGACTCGAGGATGTCACAGGGTTGAAAAGTTCTCTCCATTTACCCACTGATAGGTAGCCCTCTGAACCATATTTGAATCTCAAGATGTTGATAGCTAGGTCTACTCCTCCTGAAAGCAGATGCTCCCCCTCATTTACCTATTAATGCCTCATTGAAGGCTTTCAAATCTCTAACTCCCAGGCCATCATTGGATACTGAAGCAGTCATCATGCTCATTACTACCATTCCAAAAAAAAAGACCTCAAGATTTTATTCAGTTTGAGAATGACAGATTATGGGGCTTTCAGGAAGGAGAAGAAGTGAGATGGCATGGCATTTAACACTGAGTTCATGAGTATTAGTTTCCCACTTGAAGATATATACCTGTGGTGTCAGGAGTTTAGAGCCTTGCTAAATTTATTTATAACAGGTTGCTAAGTAGAGAGTCTAGCAGGATTTGCACCTATAGGGAGTCCTAGATATTTGAATGGGAATGAATCTGTTTTGCATCCCAGATAAGCTCCCATATCCTCTAAGAGAAGATGTTGTAGGTTGATTCCAAGAAGACTACTCTTTGAATAATTGATTCTTAGGCTCGAGGTTATTTCAAAGTTGAGGAGGATAAATTTCAGAGTTTGAATATTTTTCTAGCTTGCTTCACCAAAGATTAAAGTGTCATCCGCAAACTGCAAGTGGGAAAGCTGGACTTTGTCCTTACCAATTTCAACCCCTGTGAATAGATTTAACTGGATAGCCTTGTTGATACTGAAAGTCCCTCAGCAGCCACAATTTAGAGTAAGGGAGAAATAGGGTCCCCTTGGCGAAGACCTCTTTTTGGAAAAAATTCTGAAGTTGGACTACCATTTATGAGGATGGAAGAGGAGGAAGGTTCTAACAATTCCTTTGTCCACCGCGTGATGATTTTATTGAAAAAGATCAAATCCAGCTTTGAGGAAACTTCATTTGGACCATAGCATCCTGTAGATATAGCCAATTAACAAGTTAAAAGCCTTTTCGAAATCTACTTTGAAGATCAAAGCCTGCTTTTTAAGTTTCTTCAATTCATCCACTGCCTCGTTGGCTATAAGAACACCATCCAGGAGCTTTCTACCTTTGATAAATGCCATCGGATTAGGTGCTATGATCTCTTCCATGACCGGACACAACCTCAATTCAAGGACTTTTGAAATGACCTTTGGGATGGCTCCAATTAAAGTGATAGGCCGAAAGTCTTGAACATGAAGAGGAGTGTCTATTTTGGCTAACAGGAATATATGAGCCGCATTACTTCCTTTGGCAAGTCTGCAGTTCCTGTAAAATTCAAGAAATAATTGCAGAATGTTAGCCTTAAATAAGTGAAGAATTTTTTTGAGGAATTTAAAGTTTAAACCGTCTGGTCCTGGACTTTTTTCACTTCCACATTGTTGGATAGCATTCAGAATTTCAGCCTCTGAGAAAGGCCTGACAAGTTGCTCTCTAGACGGATTTGAGAAGTTGTGAAATATGATATTTTGAATCTTGGGCCTCTTCCAATCCTCCTCAGAGAATCTTTCTGAAAAGTGTTTTCTAAAACATCTCTTGATGTCTTCGGGTTCATCCAGCCATGTATCACCCTCCCATACACCTTGGATAGAGTTTCTTCTCCTAATCTTTTGAATCCATCTGTGAAAGTATGCAGAGTTGGCATCAACTTGTTTAAGTCAATTAATTCTAGCTTTCTGAAAGTGGATGCTGTCTATGCTGTTGGTCAGTGCTTGGAGCTCCTGCTGTTTATTCAGAAGAATATGTATATCTGGAGTAGAGATCTGAGAGAGGTTTTCAGCCTGTAGTTCCATATCAGAGACTTGATCCAGCAAATATTTTCATTGAGCAAAGGACTCCTAGTTTGTAACATGTTACATTCTGTAATTCTAGTTCTTATCTCCTTTATTTTGATCTTCAATCTATAACTTGCAAACTCTTCTGGATTTATTTCTGTGCTGAGTTTTTTACTAAAGCAGAAATTTTGCATTTTCCAGCCAACTATCCAGCATTCTAAATGGTTTAGGACCCCAGTTTATAAGGTTGCAAGAAAGAGATACAGGACAGTGGTCAGAGTCATCCCTGTTTAGGCCAGCTTGAGTCCAAGAAGTATCATTACCTAGCCAAATATCATTCACCAGGAATCTATCAAACTTGCTCATGGCTTTAAGAGATTTCAAGTACCAAGTAAATTTTCTTCTAGTCATTTGGAGGTCCTGAAGATGCAGCCCATTGACAAAAGTTCTGAAGGCTTTGATCTCATTTTCCAAGGATCTCTGGGAGCTGCCTTTTTTTCCTGAAGCATTTAAAACAACGTTAAAATCAGCCACAAGGCACCATTTCTCCATCCCTTTTCTTTGATGTAAATCAGTGATCTATTTCCATTGAAGTTCTCTTGCAACTAACTCATTAGCATCATAAATGTTCAGCATGTGAGAGACCATTGAATCTGAATTCCAGTTGCCTGATATTGACAGAAAACCATCTACAGAAGTGAAGATGAGTCTTCTGAAAAATAGATTTATTCCAAATACAACGAAGACCACTAGATTGTCCTGCAGAACCTTTATATAACCAATCAAAGTCTTCATCGAACGAAAGAAATTGACATCATTTTCTGTCAACAATTTCCATTTTAGTCTCTTGTAGGCTAACAAAATCTGGAAGTTCTGATAGAATAAGATTTTTAACTCTTCTCTGTCTACCCCGACCACAGAGGCCTCTGATTTTATATGTGATAATTTTCATCTAGAACTATGGACATCTGAATCAGTGGGCATCAATAATGCCTCAGGCGTTGTACACTTCAATGTTTGAGAGGAAATCTTCTTCAATTTCTCCTTGGCTTGCTGAGGGTCTGGATAAGTTAGCCCAAGTTTTTTTACCAAGGTTCATTGCAAGATCAACCTCAGTATTCACCTGTTCTTCAGATAAATTTAGGCTAGGAGAGACTTTTTGTTGGACGACAAGGTTTCCAACCCAATCTTCTAGTGCATCAATGTATTTTTCTCTAATTGAAACATTGTCCCTACGTGTCTGGCTCCTTGTTTTGAGGCCTTGACCTTGCCTTTTTTTTAGCAGTATCTTCTTAGGAGTGATAGTATCTGTTTGGTTGAAGAAACCAAAGGGAGGAAAGTCCTCAGAAGAGGAAGAGATATTATTGGAGTCATAAGCTAAAGTATGGGAAATAGCTCGTGATGACTGTGGAGAGGCATTGGCTCTAGGCTGCAGAGGAGAGTTCTTAAGAGTGGCTGCCAACGGTAGGGATGGAGCAACAACTGAAATGTCTAGTGGCTCATGGTCAGAACACTGCAGAGGCGTATTACAGCATTTCATCATAGGTGGAAACTGTGGATTGCCATTGGGTAAAGGCTGCGTGGGTGGGCCTATGAGGGGGTTGCACATGGTAGAGAGGGAGCCACAATTGACGGTGTGGAGGGAGTTGCAGATGAATTGTCTACTGGTTGCGGTTCTTTATCAAGACATTGTAAAGGAGAATTACAACATTCCGTGCATTCCTCAGAACACCTGAAAATCACATTTTGAGGGACTATAACGACAGGAGAGGTCTCCAGTTTAGAAGCATCTTGAGTTTCAGGACTTATTTCTATGGAGGAGGTTAAGGCTCTTGGCTGAAGACTTTGGAGACAGGATGCCGTGGAAGTTTATTTGGGATACAAGGTTGAGAAATGCCCTTGGCCTTAGTGTCTGCCTTGGGTGAAACAAAGGTAGCTTTACATAGATCTTGTGACTGCGGCCCCTGGGGTTTTGAATCCTTTGTTGAAGACACCTTCTTCGAAGGATCAGCAAGTGTCTGATCTACAAATGAGCTTGAGTTCAATGAGAGCCTAGATGAAGATAACTCTTCAGATAGAAAACTAGGAGTGTCTTCCTGGTTTTCAGGGTATGGAACATGATTATAACTATAACTCTTCATTGAACCTTGTTAAACTGAGTTCTGAAATATGAAGTGTGACTAATGAGCCATCCACTAAAATGTTGAGAGAATTTGCCATGGAGGAAGTCCAATAAATAGAAATCAGCATCTGAGCTGTTTCCAGGTAATGTTTCTTCAGGGTAGCATCATTGAGAACCAATCTTGATTAGAGCATTGGAGTTCCACAGTTGAAGAGGCAAACCAAATATTTTTATCCAGCATGACTTCAAAGATGGATATATCATAGAAGAGGCAGACCAAGGACGAAGATCTGATACCCATTGAGCCAGCCACACATAGTCATGAGTAATCAAGTTATTTAAATCCACTTCTTCATTTTCCCAAATAAGGATCTTTCCTAGACCCATAGGGCTGATGATGATATTAAGGTAACCGGCCGACTTCAGGTTTAGCTGAAGATCCCTGCAACCATCCAAGTCTAGCAGAGTAGCAGTATAAATGTTTTGCAGCTAAGACAGAT
>JAOWBN010031959.1:0-10260 GCA_028565015.1 Pinguicula moranensis | reverse complement strand
AAATCCGTGGTGTGATTTGGCCGGTTCATTCTTGTGCGATTCCGCCGAACGGTCCGAGGCAATTGATTGCTTAGGGCGAAAAAAATTGGTTCGTGCACAAGGGTGTGACACAGTGTGCTGCAAAAAGCTGGATGAAGCTAATACAAGTCCATTTTATAACAAGGAAAACATGTGCAAAAGAATGATGCAAAAATATGATTACCCAGTTCTTTTCACGCTCCAATATAATGAAGAAAATCTTTCCCTCTGGAAGGGGTGATTTCTAGGAGCTTCTTGACTGACCTGCTCTTCGCAAGTTTTTATCTCTTCCTTTTGGAATTGCCTCACTTTAAACTGATGATAGCTATTCACAAACAATGCACGTGTTCAACTCGAGACCCCAAATCCTTACGCCCATTTGAATAACTGGCTTATAATAGGTTTTAATTCAATAACAAGTACTAAAACAGTGGGTAGTCTAACAGTTAATGCCATCACTTCTTAGAAAATAAAAAAAATACCCAAAATAAATCCATGTTTTTTCACTTTCTTTTAAGATGACATCAAGCACTTATGGCTTATTTTCAAACAAATAAGAACCAAAAGCTAGTCATTGATCCAAAAATAAAATGGGCTGAAAAATTACAAATTTTGCATGTTTGTGTGGGTGGGTGGGTAAAGCGGGCAGAATATCCAAACTTATTTTCGACAAAAACTATATTTTGGGGGGCTCATGGTTTGAAATAAAATGCAATTTTTCCGTCAAATATCATTAGGAAGCAAGATTATCTGAAAACAAATGAAAACTTCAAGCCCCTAACAAGGTAATTGCATGGTGAACCTACAGACCCAACTACATAAAGAATGGTAGTAGAAGTTGATGGGAGTTCCACATGTCGGCAGGTACTCAAATATATTAATTAACTTAATCTTTCATATGTATTAATCACAAATTTTAGAGTTTTTACAAATGCACACAATTATATGAATAACTAGATTTCAGAACAGAATCTTACTAATCATACGAGATTCATTTATCTGTAACAACAACATAAGAGGATATATAGAAGCAATATGAAAAATGCAAGAACATAAACAAGCAAGAAATAAGCATATTCCTTTTTAGGTCTGGATCTGGATGATCCAAAAATGTGAAAGAGAGAGTTCCTTTAAATTCACAAGGAAACTGAGCAAAATTTTCCATCAAAAATGCCAATAGCAATCAATAGTTTCTTTTTTTCTTTTTTTTACATGTAAATAGAATCTAGGTTATAAGCAAGAGAGCAACAAAAAATTGAAAGCAGAAAAATGACCATCGTATCATATGGCAAGTCGCGTCATTTTTTCCATTATATTGAAACCCGAAGAATAAGAACTCCTACAAATTGAAATCGAAAAAGCCCTGAAGAAACCCTGAAAATTGAATCGAAATGGCGGAATCTCGAGTTGTTGTCCCGGTCTGCAGTCTACGGAAGAAGAAGAAGAGAAGAGATTGGGGAGGATTAACCGATTGTGGAAGTCCAAGACGAAAAATATAGGATAAAATTAAGAAGCCGAATTAAATTATTGTCCCCTTTCGCAACAAATAAAATTACCCATTCTTTCAGCGTCAACTGTGGAATTTTGTTACAATCTCGTAGAGATTGAACAGCTTTCTATAAAGATGAGACAATATTGTAGAATTAAGACAGTAAAGAATGGAACTGGAAAAGAGAAAAGGACAAGAGAATTGTGGGTAAAAGACTTTACTTCTTAGATGATCTTCTTCATCTCAGGATTACAATATTTATACCCGTTTTTGGACTCCACTAATGACTTCACTACTACCTTGAAAAACTAACTGACTCTTACCAATTCAAACAACATACTCAACAAACTTAAAAACGAACGACTAAAACAGGGGAAATGAATGGATGACTGTTTCCTGGCTTTGACATTTTCTTTACTTGAAATCATCCACGTGCTTTATGCTTATTGGTGCTTCTTTTCTTCTTGACTCTCCAATTACTGATAGCCATGTATCCAGGTGTGTTTGTAACATTGCCTCCGTTTGTAAAACATCCTTGTCCACAAGGATCAAATTTCGGGAAGTGTTGTTTTATGAAATGCGAGTCTTCCCAAGTAGCCTGAGCTTCTGTTGAACCAGCCCAATGGATGAGGAGCTGCTGAATAGGGCCGTTGGTACCTGGAATTTCCCTTGTAGAAAGGACACGAACTGGTTGTATGTTGAATTCGCCGTCGCTGTGAACCTGTGGTGGGTGGGGGAGCTTTCTTCTCTGGTTTTAAGTTTTTCTTTAAGAAGAGAAACGTGAAGGACAGAATAAATCTTGGAATTCGCCGGAAGATCGAGAGGATAGGCTACTTGCCTGATTCTTTCGATGATTTTGTAAGGGCCGTAAAAGCGAGGGGCTAGTTTCATATTCCTGCGGAACAAAACCGAGTTTTGTCTGTAAGGATGTAACTTGAGGAAGACTGAGGCTCCCACCTGGTATTCGCGTTCAACTCGACCTTTGTCGGCATTTTGGTGCATTCTGTTTTGGGCAGCTAGTAAATTGTCCTGTAGTAGTGCCTTCATTTCCGTTCTTTGGTGGAAGAAGTCCCAGACCGAGCTGGTTGTGTTGGCATCTGCAATAGGCATGGGTATGTGCTTGGGATCGTACCCATATAGAGCCTTAAACAGGGACATCTTCAAGCTCGAATGGATTGAAGTGTTGTACCAATATTCGGCGAAGGGAAGCCACTTCTTCAATGAATGAGGTTTGTTTGTGCAAATACATCTCAGATACGTCTCAAGGCATCGATTGACCCTTTCAGTTTGACCATCGGTTTGCCGATGGTAAGATGAGCTCATTGCGAGACTCTGGCACGTTTCATTAATTCACCCAAAATATTGTTGGTGAATATACAATCCCGGTCCGAGATAATTTGAGATGGAAGACCGTGCAACCGATAGATATGATCCATGAATATTTGGGCGACCATATCAGTGGTGTAAGGATGAGATAATGGGATAAAATGGGCGTACTTGCTTAGGCGATCGACGACAACAAAAATGATTGAGCTGCCGTCTGATTTGGGGAGCCCCTCCACGAAATCAAGACTGATACTATCCTATAAGGTGGTCGGGATTGTCAAGGGTTGAAGTAGACCTGCTTGGTTGGTGGTATCCGGCTTGTTACGTAAGCATACATCACAATTCTTTATCCATTCCTCTGTATCTTTCTTCAAACCCAGCCAATGGAAGTACATTTTGATTTTGTTGTAGGTAACCAAGATGCCAGAGTGTTCACCCATTGGCGCATCATGTAGATGACCAAGAATTTGCTTCCTGAGGTTTGTGGTATAGCCAATACAAAGTCTCTCTTTCCGCCTCCAAAGCCCCTATTTCAGCTGATACTGGGGTATGTATTCGGATTGATAGTTTTAGCTTGGAGAATGGATGAAAAATGTGGATCACCGTTGTAGGTGGCGGTGACATCTTCGATCCAAGAAGCATTGCTGCAAGATATATGAAAGCATTGGGGCTCAATGTTGGGGCCGTACCTTGATAAAGCATCTGCTGCCCTGTTTTCAGCGCCTCAATCTTGTAGTCATAGCCAAGTAATTTTGCAGCCATTTTTTGTTGAATCATGGTGGTAAGGCGCTGCTCTAGTAGGTATTTGAGGGACGGTTGATCGGTACGAATTAATGAATGTCCGTCCTTGGAGGTAATTTGACCATTTCTTGACAGCAAGAACTATGGCGAGCAATTCTTTTTCGTATGTTGAGAGTTGTAGCTGTCGAGATCCAAGTGCCCGACTGAAATATGCTATTGGTCTTCCGCCTTGGCTCAAGACCAAACCAACACCGTTATCGCATGCATCTGTTTCCGTGGTGAATGGTTCATCGAAGTTTGGAAGGCCGAGTACCGGAGCTTCGGACATTAATGTCTTTAGTTTATTCATGGCAGCCTCTTCTTCCGGAGACCAATAGAAAGAGTTACGTTTCAGCAGTTTTGTGAGGGGTTGGCTAATAGCCCCATAATGCCGGATGAACTTCCGATAGTAGCCGGTGAGGCCTAGGAAACCCCTGAGAGACTTCAGAGTTTTTGGACATGGCCACTCTTTCATGGCTCGTACTTTTTCTTGATCCGTGGCTACTCCTTCATTTGATATAATGTGACCCAAGTAGTCGATGGCTTTCCGACCAAATGAACATTTGGACATTTTGGCAAATAGTTGTTGGTGCCGTAACATAGCCAGCACTGATTGAAGGTTGTGAGGTGGTCTTCCCAAGTCTTGTTGTAAATGAGGATGTCATCGAAGAAGACAAGGACATACCGTCGTAACATTGGGGAGAAAACCGTGTTCATCAGACATTGTAATGTAGCAGGTGTGTTGCAAAGGCCAAAAGGCATTACCAAAAATTCATATTGGCCTTGGTGTGTGACGAAACTATTCAGGTGGATATCTTGTTCGTTCATGCGGATCTGAAAGTATCCGGAGCGTAAGTCCAGCTTACTGAAATAATTTGCACCATGAAGTTCATCGAGAAGTTCATCAATGATTGGAATCGGGAACTTGCTCTTAATGGTAAGATTGTTGAGGTGTCGATAATCGACGCACATTCGCCATCCCCCGTCCTTCTTTTTGACTAATAACACTAGAGATGCGAAAGGGCTATTGCTTGGACGGATGAGTCCTGTTTTCAGAAGTTTGGCCACAGTCTTTTCAACTTCATTCTTTTGAAAATGTGGTGTCCGGTATGGGAATTGCTTCTTTGGTTGAGCCCCAGGAATAAGAGTGATGCCGTGTTCGATAGAACGATTAGGTGGCAGGTTTTGGGGCTCTTGGAAAACATCTAAGTATTCGTGCAGCAGGGTATCCGGGTTCTTTTGTTGAGATGCATCTATTTGAGTGGTGCAAGCTTCTGTCTGAAAGCAAACGCCATTCATATCAAAGTACAGGGAATAGTTTGTAGCGTCAGAATCCACCAGATGGACTGCAAGATTATGGGTGTCAGAAGCCCCTTCAATAACGAAAACTTGTCCAAAGACTGCAGTTGCGCCCGTATTCAGAATTTTGGCCATACTTTCAGCAGATATGCAATTGAGTTCAGCTGCACTTCGGATGGCTTGCAGTGGTATAGCATGTCCCTGATCGTGTAAGGTAACTGTCATGGTCTTATAGTCATAAACTACCGGCCCGTAATGTTGCAACCATTCGCCTCCAATAATGAGATCAAAGCTATGTAGAGGGAATATTCGCGGAGAGCATGTAAATGCAGTCTCTTGTGTAGACAATTGGAAGTGCTTGCACATTGTATCACTTCGGTTTCGGCACACTAGCTTGTCTGTCTGATAGCTCTTTCTTTTCAATCGAACTAACACATGCAATTCGTTCTTTCGTGCGTTCCCTTAGACCCCATCATCGACTTCCACTGTCATCGGTGTCACATATTCCAACATACAGTTCATCCTTTTAGCAAATTTGGTATCCAAAAAATAGTGGGAGCTGTCATCGTCAATTAAAACTTGGATTGGCTCGCCCTTGAAATAGCCCCGAAGACGATAGGTAGTGAATATGGTATTCCCACATATAGAATTGAGAGACAGTGTTCCTTCTATCATGTGGTCATCAGTTGGGTCTGGATTACTGGGATCATCATCCGTTGGTTCGTCGGAGCAGGTGTCAAGCATCTCAACATCCGTGTGTAAGGAGTAAATTTGTGTAGAACATTTGTGTCCTGGGACAAAAGTTGCTCCATATTTGAAGCATAATTTCTTATCAATGCGCTCCTTCAACTCTGCTTCAGATAACAACTTCCTGTGCGGCATAGATGGATTTGGGACCGGCGATTTAGTCTGTAGGGTGGGTCTAATTTGTGGCCTGAGAGATAACCGTTGTGTAGCTGCTGCCATAACACTATCGACCAAGGAGTTAACGGTCACCTCCTGATTCTTGGCTATAGCAATTGCCTCCATGAGTGTTTGGGGTCCTTGGGATCGAACGGCTGAGCGAAGTTGTGGCTGTAAGCAACCTACAAATTTTTCTCTGAAAAATTCTTCATCAAACTTTGGATATAGGATTTTGACGGCGGTGACAGCGGCATCAAAGCGTTCTAATACGGATTGAAGAGATCCATTCAACCGTCATTTTAAACAGAGGAATTCCTCCAACACATTGTTGGAATCTGCTGAGTCAAAACGTACCAACATGGATGTCACGAGGTCATCCCAACAAACTGGCCGAGTAACGGTAAGACTTCGGAACCAGATGTCTGCGGGACCATCAAAATGCATCCTAGAAAACTCAACTTTTTCATCATAAGTGATACCCGAGTAGATGGCGAAGAATCCAGAAGCTCTTTCAATCCAAGAGCGTGCATTCTGGCCGTTAAAATGGGGAAAATCTGTATGTGGCATTTTGACACGCCTGTTGCGATCATAATCATCCGGACGCCTGTCATTGCCGTCAAAGAGTTGGTTGTTGTACAGGTGTGGCCATGGCCAGTTTCCTGATGGTGCTGGGAGAACGTTGGGATGCCAATTGTACCCAGTGGTACCTGGATGGAATGCTGGCAGTGGTATAGTCCCAAAATATGGGGTACTATCAATGGGGCGGAGGAGTCCTGGTGGGATGGTTGACAAGGGCGGCGGAGGCAGTAAGTTCTGGGCGGACGAGAATGCGTCGGCCATTGATATTTTGCAGGTGACTCCACTGGAAGTGATTTGAGGAAGATTGTCAATGACAGATTTTTGAGATTCCAATCGATGAACACGGTCTGTGACTTCACCAACTTGGTGGAGGACTTTGTGTTCGCTGTTGGTCAGCCTCGTGGACATATCAACAGATAACTGTTGTAGCTGGGTTTGTATGGTAGAGAAGCATTTGTTCAGTGGGATTCATGGAGGTGTCAGGTTTAACTACTACCTCAACTAAGGCAGAAGAGACTGGTTTTGAGATGTCACTTTTGAGCTGTTGGCGGTTGTTGGTCATCTAAAATAGAGGGGTGATGGATTGGGTGCTCTGATACCACTTATTGCAATCGCGTAGAGATTGAACACCTTTCTATTAAGATGAGACAATATTGTAGAATTAAGACAGTAAAGAATAGAACTTGAAAAGAGAAAAAGACAAGAGAATTGTGGGTAAAAAACTTTACTTCTTCGATGATCTTCTTCATCTCAGGATTACAGTATTTATACCCGTTTTTGGACTTCACTACTACCTTGAGAAACTAACTGACTCTTACCAATTCAAACAACAGACTCAACAAACTTAAAAACGAACGACTAGAACAGGGGAAATGAATGGATGACTGTTTCCTAGCACATTTTCTTTAGTTGAAATCACCCACGTGCCTTATGCTTATTGGTGCTTCTTTTCTTCTTGACTCTCCAATTACTGATAGCCACGTATCCAAGTGTGTTTGTAACAAATTTATCCTCCGTATAAATAAAAACAAAGATCAAGTACTCACCGGTAATTAATTGTGGCGGGGCCGAGAGGCTTCTCCCTCAGAAGACCAGTGACGAGAGCCAAATAACTTTGGACGTGGCAAAGAAGCATAATCGGCAATACTAGAGTGCCTACGGGGGGGTAAATCTCGGCAAAGATCCTGAGCCTTCCGACATGAAGATTGAAGACGGCGATTGTAGAGAAGTCAAAGCTTGCGATGGAAGAAGAAGAGAAGAAAGACTCGCAGCATCTAGGGCTGAAAAGTGAAATGTGAAATCTAAAAGGAAAAATTGAAATCTGAAGAGTGATTAGTGATGGCTGAAGACGCACAACTCACAAGGACAAAACGTGTTTTCAATTTTTCAAGTAAAAACGTGCATTTTTTTGTTTTTTTGTTTTGGCGAAAATAGCAAAATTTTAGTTAAAAAATGGTCATAAATCGCTATCGTTATCGCTATTTTAGTGGAATCGAAAAATATAACCGTTATCGTTACCGGAATTGAAAAACATAACCATTATCGTTACCGCTATTACCGCCCTTAGCGGTAATGGTAACAGATTTTTGCCAATTCTGCTAACCGTTATCCACCCCTAGTCCTCCTCTGCCATCAAAGCGACGGGGCAAGTGCCTATGCGTGGGTATATCGGAAAATTCTAGTGAGAACCAAGAGAAAAGGTAGAGAGAGAAAATCTAGCCGTTGCAGCAATTACACATAGCATCGGCAACAAACTTCCCTTGTAAAAAGCAAACATGGCATTGTTGATAATTCATTCTATACAAAGAATCATCAGCAAATGGTTAAGATCCATTGTACACACCTTAGGGTCAAGCATGAGGTGCAACCCAAAATACTCTTTTCTAGCAACCTTTGGACTTGGACACCTGCAACTATTCCATACAAGTCTTAGTTGAATAATTTGATCAAAAGCTGAGAAGCTTTAAAAACCATCTCAATATGAGAACAAACTTGAAATTTATCTCATCTATAGGAATTGGCTATTTGAGTTGCTTTAAGCAATGTTTCCAAAAGGATTTCAGGAAAGGGATACAAGGATTATTTTTATTATGATAATCAACCATATATATAGGTGTACTACAAGGAGTAAATTAGACCAAGTAAACCCTAGAAGAGATAAGAACACTTTAGAAGATGGGTCTGAGCCCATATTCTAACACTCCCCTCAAATTAGGGCGGAGGGCGAAGATGTTGATGAGCCCAAACTTGCGGATAGATAGCTATAAGGACCTCGGACCAATGGACTTGGTGAATATATCGGCAATCTGATCAAGACAAACAATGGAGAGAACTCCTTACCGAACTTTTATAGTTTCGTTTTCTCGTGAGGGGGATGGTGGACCACAACAAGAACACGCAATCTACCAGATAACAATGGTGAATTAGACGATGGAGACTGAACAGGTCTTCCAGCACGAACACGTAATCTACCGGATAACATTGGCGGATTAGACGTGGACAAGTCTTTCAAAGATCAATAATGAGAGAAGGGAAGTTGTTAATCAATCACAAAGAGCCCACAAAATCAGATCTGGCGGCGTGTCTCCCACTTTCACCCCTAAACACGCCATCATCAGAAAATAATAACCTGGAGACTGTCCAATAGGTGTTGGGCCAAAAGATGCACTGGAAGGAGACCTGGTGCGAATTTGGCCAGGCTGTTAAAAAGAAACAGACCCAAGCGGTGCAAATGAGAAAGAGGCCCATAAACGAATTGGCCTGGCAGTTGTGGATAAACTGGAGCTGGGCCATAAGGGAGAGGGGGCCCAGTCTGGGCAAAGTAGGGCAAAGTAACCATGTGGGATTGAGGAACCCTGCGACTTAGTAACAAAAATAGAATTCTACCCATTGTGAGCATAGCTATGAACAAATGACCAGCAACATAACGACACACACGACAATTATGAGCATAATGATAAATGAGCGACAATAGCAAAGGCAAATACACCTTTGGATCCCCACAGGACTTGCGTAGGGAATCAGATTGCCAATGAGGTATTGAGAGAAACGACACACACGACAATTATGAGCATAGCTATGAACAAATGAGGGAAAACTAGACAAATGAAAAAATAAAGAAACAATTTATTTGTTTTAGGAAAGAGTAGTCGACAGCCAACAACGACAACGGAAGCTTTTTCTTTTGGGCTACTACTAGGGTTAGAGTTTGGCTCTGATATCAAAAATGATTTCAGGAAAGAGAGATAGTTTTTATTATGATAATCAACCATATATAGAGTTGTAGTACCATGGATAAATTAGTAAAACGCTGAAGATTAAATAATCTAAAGACAAAAATACTTTAAAAGATAGGGCCTAAATCTATATTCCAATATATCTGCACTGCCACTAATCAGAAGCACTATTGGACGTTGGTCTTAACCAAACGCCAAGAATCTATCCTGGAAATCAAAGAGAAAAGGTTGAAAATCAATATGTCAACTGAAGATATCAAATCAATCACCATCAAGACTTTTATCATTCTCCATGAATGATTTCTAAAGTGAAAGGTTGAAGGACATAGATGCTTTATCAATGAGATTATACGCGTGGTAAACAATAGATCAACATCCAGAGAATTAGATTGACAAATGAACCATTTAGCCGTGCATAATAAGCATCTGGCTGTGCACATAAATTAAAAAGCTGAGGCCTGCGTAGTTATATAAAGTCCAAATGTGTCAGAGGATAAGAAGAAGGCTGAAAGCACAAAGACAGATCAAGAACAAGTTATCACTAGAGTATTGCCAGGGCACGGGATAAAATCGTGATCTTCAACCAAACACCAAAATTGCGAAAACTATTTTTTGACAGCTTTGCAGGTT
>JAOWBN010031958.1:0-21907 GCA_028565015.1 Pinguicula moranensis | reverse complement strand
AATATTTGTGTAAACAGATACAAATACAGATTAAATTGAGCAAAACAAAATCTCAAATTTCTCAAACTTCTCAAAAACTTCTCACAAATTTTCTCTTTTCTTTCTCTATTCTCTATTTATATTTCTCACATCTATACTTTTCATTCTCATCCATATTATATATATATATATATAGATAAAATATAGCTAACTTTTAAGCTAACTTTTAATCTAACTTTCAAGCTAACTTTCAAGCTAACTTTTAATCTAACTAACAAGCTAACTAACTTTCTTATACACTCACTTTAATTCATAATACCTTCCAAGTATTCTAGTGAAATCTAAGACTACAGTTCTCGTTCAAGTATGTGGTGGCCTCTAAGCGGGGTGCAGCTCTTTGCTTTCTGAACGAAGGGTGTTTTTAAGCTTTTTTGTAAATAAGTCGATCCATTTGTCTAATTTTCTTGCAACTATCAATCAACAACTTTAAAACTGCGAAAAAAAAAGAAGAGATTTTGGCATACTAGTTGCAAGAAAATGTTGAAGGTACGCAAGTTCTGAACACAACTAATAAATGTATATTAATATATGTTGGAACGGAATCAACTTATCACATTCATGCGAACAGGGGATAACAAGAAAATTAATGGAAGGGCGACCAAATTTTTTCAAGTTTAAGGAGAGTGGATCGGGTTGGGTCGTAGCTTGTCCGGTTGGTTTAACTTGCAATGTAACCTTCAATTATCCAAACAATGAGAAGAAAAATATAAGCGATCTTTAGAAGCTCCCCTTTTAAAATATAAATCATTCTTCTCCATGCTGACTATTAATCTATACAATTAAAAGTTTAGGTAAATAACAAATTCAAACAAATATACAAAGGCCATACAAATTGCTGATGGCTTAACTAACCAGATAAATTTGGTTCAAAGGCCCATACAAATTGTTGTTGGTTTTATTCAATATTGTTTGTAAAAATCACATTGAAAAATAGAATTCGTTGAAAAAAATAGTTGGTTTATTGTTTGCCATGTGTTGATATCACCACTCACCAAACCAAATCTTAAAAAATAATCATATTTAACGTTGAAAAAGATATCATCAAATACTTCACCATCGGGGTATGCGGAAATGCGGGCAAGAGCTTCAGCTTCTAGTGACTTGCTGAGGAACTTCGTGGACACAATTATAAACTTCTTCTGCCCGGTGGTTTGCGAGAAGCGACTATGAGGGCCAATTCCAATTTCTCGATAGTAGTGTAATGTCGCTTGGCCACTTGGAGCAATAGATTACCATAATATACCAACCATTGGAACTTTTCTTCTTCGAGGATTAGGGTTGCGCTAACTACGTCTTCAGACACAAAGAGGTAGAGAGGAGCTCCTTACAATTTTTCGGGGCGACAGGACTACAGTCTCTTTGAGGCACACTTTCAGTTGTTCGAAGGCTTCTTAAAAGCTTTCATTCCAACTGAACGCTCCTCGTTTCTTCAACAATTTGAAGAAGGGTAATGTCTTATCTGTGTGGACTTTGAGATGAATAGGTTGAGAGTAACTATGCGACCCACGAGTCTCTAAATTTAGTTTCACATTATGGGGATGTTTCATACTCACTATCGCTTGGACTTTGACCTAGTTGACCTCGATTCCTTTCTCTGATACCAGGTATCCAAAGACTTTTTCCCTTCCACCCGAAGGTGCACTTTGATGGATTTATCTTCAACCCTATTTTATGAAAAATAGCAAGACAGGCTTTCAGGTGTTCATGAAGTTTACCTAGTTTGAGGCATTTTACAAGCATATCGTAGACGTAGATCTTCATGCATTCTCCAGTGAACGGGACAAAGATTTGATTTACCATTCATTGGTAAGTAGCTCTGGCGTTCTTCACTCTGAATGGTATTACACCGTAGTAGTAAATTCCATGAATGGTTACAAAGGTAGTTTTTATGCAATCCTTGTTGGTAAGCTGGATCTGGTGGCATCCATCATGTTCAAAAGAGCATTTATAGTGGTGGCGTTGACCATTTGATCAATATATAGGAGAAGGTAGGGGTCCTTTTCACAGTGGTTGTTTAGGTCATGAAGTCAACACACATCTTCCACTTGCTTTAGGCTCATGGTTTTTACTCATGGTTTTGCATGACTTATCATTAAGTCATGATATAAAACTCTTGTATATCTTCCCACCATCAACCAGAATTCTCACTATACAAGTGATAGTTGATGTACCACTAAGTTTTGTATCCACTTTTGCATGCAACTCCTTGCATGTTTATTAAATTGCATGCAATCCCTTGCATGTTTGTACCACCTTTAGTTATACTATAGGGAGGGTATGAAGAATAGGCATGAAACCCAGCTCAATCTCAAAGATACTATCTAGTGGATACCTTCTAGTGGACATGAGAATACTTTTGTATGTTTGTATTTATGATTTCTTGTACATTCTTTAATTTACATATTGAAACTTGGCTTATAAAAACAAAACAAAGTTGCATGTTGTTCAATTGCATGTAATCCCTTTTTAAGTAATCAATACTTAAAGTTTGATCCCCTATCCTTTATCTTTATGGAATTAGATCCCTCAACAATTAGTGTTAATGTGTGTGACCCTATAGGTTCTCAATAATCCATCAATGAACTATGAATTAACATAATATAATTAGGCTTAATAAATTAAAATCCTTTGATTTATTAATCACCAATTCATGTTCATAGATAATAATGTGAACAACGCTTTCTCTCTCTTAAAAACATTTTCTCTCACGTCTCCCTTACTTTTTGCATTGTTAATCAAATCTTTCGATCATACAACCCCATTGGGCTTTTCTGATTGTGGTTGAGGAGGCGGATCTTCCTCCCCTGCACGTAGTGCCACCCACAGGAACTCATGCTACATCAGTTGAGGAAGTAACAAGTATGAGCGTTGAAGGAAACGAAGAGCGTTACAAGGAGCGGTAGCAAAAGGATACCAAGGGTGGGAAAAATAACTAGATTAACCAGAATACTTTGCTGGGAGAAGGTTTGATTTTTCTATTTCACAAACTTTCCAAAGGTATGTAACGAACTAGAACTGCGAGCGATTTTTGGTGACCTAGGAGATATTGCCTCCGTAACAATCCCGTTGAAGTTGGATTAGGCAGGGAAGCATTTTGGTTTTGTTAGGTTCGAGTCCATCAAGGAGAGTATTGGGAAAATAGTGTAGAAACTTAACACAATGGGAGCTGGGGAAGGGAATATCAAGGCTAATCTAGCGAGGTATCACAAAGCTAATACACTGTAGGATAGGGTTTGGGCCCCTGTCCGTAGACGATGCAGGACATGCTAAGGAAATGACACCGGAGGCCTGCAAAATTATGGTGGAACCAACTTAGGAAGAGAGAAAATGGTTAAACTGGTGCTTGGTAGCAGAGCTAAAAGGGGGTGGCTAGAGACCAGATTGTTCGTGAAATTTTTAGCTAAGCGGGATTTGAAGAGGTTAAGGTGTCATTATTGCGATGGACTCAGGTACTCATTCAGACATAGTCGGAAATGGAGATGGAAGCCTTCTTGGGGTACGCCCATAGGTGGTAGAGGGTGGGCCTAGCATAAATTAGAAGTTGGTCGCTGAAAGCGGCATCGCAACCTAATGACAATTGGATTAGCTTTAGCAGAATTCTGGCTCAGTGCTGGAATATGCGCATATTTAATGAACTCACCGCTCTGATCGGTCAGTCAATTAAGGTGGAAGAGTCGAGGTTAGAGTTCCAAGAATTTGATTGTATTAGGTTCTTGATTATGAAAACAAATCCCTTCGGTCAGGTGTCGTCAATTAATTTGATGCTAAAAGAGGGAACCTACCCGATGAAGTGAGGGAAGAACCCAAGGTATGGAACAATATGGTTGAGCAACGACCGATCATGACAGTGCAGACGATGAAGTCTGGCCAGAGCTGAGGTCAAAGGTAAAAATGTCGAAGATGGCCAAGGGCAAAATAGACTATTCTATTGGAACGTCAGAAGCAGTGACAGGTGGCCCACATGTCAAGTCCAAGTAGCGTCTCGAAGATATAGTGGAACAATTAGTCCGTTGGACACTATTTCAGATACGCTGGACGAGCAGAAAATTGCATCACAGCAGGGTGGGACAGAGGAGCAGGGGCTCCAAAAAGATAAGGAAGAAACAAAACTTCCTAGTTGGAGCAGCCCGCATAAGGGTGCGCCACCCCAGGCGGTGCCCAATCCCAAAAAATTGACAAGGGTTTTTGATATGGGTTGTCAAAGAAAAAGAGTAAGACCAAGAAGGAGAGTACAAACAAAATTGTGAGGGGCGAGAAACTGGAGCACGGCAACTCGGGTATGGGTACGGCGTCCAAAAACTCAGAAGGTATGATAGAGGTAGAGGAGGAAGACGAACTGATGGTGCCCGCTTGGAGCGAGGGGCGAAGCAAGCTGAGGTCGAGGGCCGCTTTGGGATCGGGATTAGTAAGAAGAAATTCAACAGAAATCTCCATCTGATGGCAAAGATTGAAAGGGAGAGATAAGGCATTGCAAGAAAAAAGTCTACGACTTTTATTTGGCCTAAGGGGGTAGGATGGAGAAGGGATACAAAGGTTCCCAGAAGGAGCAGTGGAGATCGAGTAGGATCTTAGTTTCGCCAAGGAGCCATCGTGTAATATGGGGGAAAGTCTTGTGACGGGAATGAGGTAGAGAGGTAGACCACTGATTGTTTTCCAAATGCAGGACAAGATCTATTTTGGAACTATAGAGGATTACGGAGAGTAAAATGACACGTCAAGAGGTGGAGGGCACAGTAGCAGCTCGATTTTGTTGCCGTGGCAGAACCCTTTCAGCCAAAATGCAGGATGAGTCGATTTGCGCTAAGTCTGGGCCTTAGCCAATACATGGTAATGAGGTAGAGAATGGTAAACTATGGGTTTTTTGGGATGCGGCAGCTAGCTTTGAGGTGACTGGGATCCAAGAATAAGCAATATCCGGGATATGGAAGGAGGAGCATGCAGAGCTGCTGGTATCTTTCGTATATGGGAACTGTTCATAAATCTTGAGGAGGTCACTATGGAGGTATCCTGAGAGCGTCCGATCGAAAGGTTTGCATGGATTGTCCTAGGAGACTTTAATGTCTTCCGGTCGAATGGTGAGCAAAGTGGAGGAGTGAAGAGACCAGCCACGCCAATGACGGAGTTTAATGAAAGCATTCATAGATGCGCACTGGTTGATTTAAGATGTAGAGGGACAAAATTGTCCTGGTGTAATGGCCAGTCGGGGTATACCGAGCATGGGAGTAGCTGGATATGACCTTGGTTAATGTGGAGTTTTTGCACTGGCACGTCAGTAGTTGCTGCAGCCTTCTACCAAGAAAGTTATCAGACCATAGGCCACTCTTTATTGAGAAGGATGAGGCGAGAGCACAGTACGACAACAAGCAGTTCAGGTTTCAGAATATGTGTCTTTCCAGTGAATAGTTTTTTCCTATGGTCGAGGCAAAATGGAATATACAGACTGCTCCAGTGGGGGCCTTGGGGAAGAAACTAAAACATAAGAGAAGTATTGAGTACATGGAATAGAATGTATTTTGGTTGCGTGGAACTGCAGATCAGCAAACTTGAGACAAAGCTAGGCTGATTGGAAGTCTCTCTTTAGTTGAATCAATCAGGGAGTTTGGAGGCAGAGTACATCTTGACTAAAGCAGAACTACAAATATTGGAGGATCAATAGTTTTGTAGGTTAGAACAGTAGTCAAAGAAGGCATGGTTAGTCGGTGGAGACAGAAATTCACAGGTCTTTCATGCTTCTCTAAGGGTGAAGCAGCATAAGCGGATTATAGACAATATGGTACTGGCAGATAGGAATAGGCTTATGGGGATACAAGCTATACACGCCAAAGCGGTGCAGCATGTTCGGAATTTGATGGCACTGCAAGTGGTAGAGAGGAGTTTCCAGATACCGGAGTTGCAAAAACTATGTGTAGAAATGCTGACCATGGAAGAAAATGACAGGATCAGAGCAATCCCCTCAAAGATGGAAATCAAGGAGGCGGTGTTGGGTATACCTAGCAACAGCTTGCCAAGGCCAGATGGTTTTGGAGAAGGCTTCTTCAAATGTCCAACAAAAATGTCCTGTGTTGTTTTGATAATTCAAAAATGTCCATGTGTGCGTGGAGGGCATGGAATAATTGTTTGTCGACAGACAAACAATTGATAAAGAAAGGAGTGGTATTGGTTTAAATTTGTTCTTGCTATACCCCAAGAAAGCAGGAATCAATAGACCATATTTTGTCTACTGGTATGCTGGCAATGGACTGATGGGAAAGACCAGCATTGTTATTAGGTATTACTTTTACAAATCCTCCAAGGTGGAAGTACCAAATCTGCCAGTGGAAAGTGAGAACTAGTAGGGCCGGGCTAAGAGGTTTCTTATTTATCATATTACCTGCCATTCTAACTTGGGTTCTTTGGCTGCACAGGTGCATGGTGCAGTTCGAAGGAGTAGTATTGGTATGAGTTTAGTAAAGAAAAGGAAGGCTTGAGGATTCACATCCAGCACCAACTGCGCGAGGGAAACTGCATAGCAGATTTCTTGGCAAAAATGGGAGTAGCAGGAAACACTTCAATGTTTGAAAATGCACAACAACTGCCAAGGATTGCCCGAGACCATCTGAAAATGGACAAAGGGGGCTTACCAAACCTACGGCTTGATTAGTACGGAGTAGCCTAGTGTAGGAAAGACAGAGGGTGGGAAGGAGCATCCTCGTCCAACTTGAAACCTGTAAAAAGGTTTCCTGACCTATTTTGGGGTTGTAATTTTAATGAAGTACTTCTATCAAAACAAAAATGTTCATAGATCATGGATGACATCTAGCAATGTATCATGACCACCCGAGAATTGAGAATAGTTAATGTACGAGACTATTCCTTTCCGAAACTAGTTATTGTGCAAATATTATCCCTTCACCAGTACATATCCCAATAAAGAATATAGAAGTTATTTGCCATTCTCATTTGATATATGCTATAGATTTATTGTATCCAAAATAATGATCTTAAGTATTAATTAGAAATTCCTTTCTAATTAATCATATGCTTTGATCAAAGACTTCTACCATGATTTCTTACAAGCGGCCGTCGATATCTCTCTCCTAACAATTTAGGAGTGGTGAATCATTTATTGATCATTCACAATCCTTCCATACTTCATATCATTCATACTACCTATCTGTCATTACCCTTTTAAGTGGAAATTCTAAATAGGATCAAAGAGTGATATTGCATACTCAAGATATCATGATAGTCTCAAATCTAAGGATAACTTACACCTACCATTCCTTAAAGAATTTACCATTGACAATATGGAAATCTCTCTCGGATCAATTCGATGTACATGTCAACTACAAACATCTATGTTCTAGCTTAGGTGTCTCTATACCATAGTCGATGAGATCAACCATTCCCTTCTAAAGGAAGAAGCTTAGAATATGCTAACCTATCCATATTAGTAATGTCTATTCTTATTAATATTATGGTTATGGTTATGGCCGAGCGATTTATATTCTAAGACCTTCAACGCTCAACTCTCAACTATTGGATGCAGCCGATCAATTTTTGACTTATTCCTAGATCTGAAAAGTGTGTTTCCATCTCTTCAGATATGGACTTTGTCTCGGTTCAAACTTTGACCGGTGATGCTCTAACGTTTCCTAAACAATAGGAACACATGCACGCTCATGTCAAATTCGTGAAAAAGAAAGTTGGCCGAGACACTCTATGGTCTATCAGTAGAACCGACTCCTAAAGACTAGGTAATGTGGTTGGCTGAACCATGACCCATGTATTCAAGTCATTTAGGTCCAAATTTGGTACCCTCGTGCACACAAGGATCTTACAAGTCGGTTGGACTCAACTAACTAAAAAAGGCGCGACAAAAATGAGAATTCACACGAAAAACACTAAAAGTGCTACATCGACTGTGGTAAATCTGCCTATCTTGACCAGCGGTTGTTCCTCTCAAGACATTCGCTGATTTACTTGTGCAAATTGAGATTTTCTTGGTGAGTTCACCTCCTCTTTTATTAGCCATGTCTCTATACTCATGGTAGGCCAAATGTCGCAAGGTTGACTCATCCATGGCGTCCGATGTCTCGGATGCTGTCTTGGTTTGCTCGGTTTGCTCGAATGCTCAGGCATCAGCCTCCTCGGGTTGAAAAGAGCTTGTCCTCAAGTCCTCAAGTCCTCATAGCATCCACTCAAGTGATTGATGTTGAAGACATCAGAAGTCTTCAAATGGCTTGGGAGCTTTAGGCTGTAGGTGTTATCATTGATCCTCTCGATCACTTCGCACCGATCTACCTTTTGGTTGCCAAGTTTGTTGTATTCACCACGTTTGAGTTAATACAGCCCAAACTTGATCACCAACAATAAACACCACCCTTCTTCTTCGGGCATCAGAACGAGCTTTGTATTTCTTGTTGCTCTTTGTGGTGTCAGTTCGGGCATGGTCAAGGATACCCCCAAGGTTTTGGATGCTTAAATGTAAGTCAAAAATCGGAAATTTCCATTTTCGATTTCTTCATTTTCTGACTTTCATTTTGGTAGAATGTAATGGAAATGAAACTCCATTTTCATTTTCGAACTTATTCTGAATGCAAATGAAAATATGCGATCAGAAATGGAAATAGGTGATTCCATTCTCTAAGTTGGAAATGAAAATGAATATGGAAATGGAAATAGAAATATAACCTAATCGGATTTTTATTAATAATCATGTATTTTCATTATTTCTCATTCTCACTTCTTATTATTTCTCACGCGTTTTGAAAAAAATGTCAACCCTTGTTATTGAAAAAAAAATCATGCGGCTCCACCTCTTTCTTTCATTCATTTCTCATGGTTTTCTCAGAGGCGAGAAAGCATCCCATCGCGGCTTGTGTAGTGCTTCGTCAAAAACTTCATCGCATAATGCCAACTCGATTTTGAAATTCTAATTCTCGTTTATCTTTTGATTTTCAATTTAGAATTAGATTTTTTGAATTTTCATTTATTATTTATTTAGAGCTTCGATTGCTTGTTTTCTATCTTTTCGTCTGAGCTACAATAAGTGGGATTTTCCTTCTTGCTGCCTAATGTAAAAAAAAAATTATTTAATCGGAAATGGAAATTTCCATTTCCATTTTGATTTCATATTCTAAATAAGAATAGAAAATTTCCGTTCCATTTTTTGATTTCCTATTTTTAAACTAAATTGAAAATTGGGTATATCGGTACAGAAATGGAAAAGAATTCCATTTTTTATTTGAGTTCGCAACGGAAATGAAAATAGTCATTTCCATTCAAAATTTCCGAATAAGCACCTTACCTAAGGTGTTCGGCCATATCTTTGGCTTTAGATCTGTGTCAAACAACTGGTGGGGTGGGGGCCAAGTCCAATACTCCCAAGGGGTTGTTGCCACAAACTACCTCAAAAAACTAAGGCCAATTATCTATGTTTCAAGCGATTGTAGGCAAATTCAGCTTGTGCCAAGCTTGTCCGATTCCACCCGCTTCAAGCTTATCCGATTCTACTCCCTTCAAGCTTGTCCGATTTTACCCGCTTCACATAAGTTGGGCTTCCCCAAATTCTCGAGTAATTGAGATTTGGTTTCTTACTCATCCATATCTCATATGGAGTGGTTTCAACTGATTTCGATGGAACAAGGTGATGCGTACAAACTTGTTGCACTTTTATGTGCAAGTGTACACGTCGCACAAGTAATAGAGTGATAATAAGGATGTTGAACCAGAGGGATTGGGATAAACAATCACTAACATTCACAAGTTTCATACAATTCGAACCGAGTAAAATTGAGTTGACGTTGTTATTACTTTAGTCATTAAGCTACATATTAGGCATTGACAAGGATGATTAAAATGTTGTGGATGAAGATAAATCAATTACAGAGGTTTGAGATATCGAGGGGGAATGCAACTTCACCACTTGGGTCCCTCGGGTAGAATTATAATCTGATTAGTCATGGCTTAGTTATCATATTATGTCTACTGGATTCACCTATCCTAGACTCTTATCTCTCTCGAGATGGAAGAGTCCTTATCTGGTTTATAGATGAGCATCTCTCGATGTCATATACAAATAAACCAGAGACATTATCCTCAAGTGATCCTCACACGGTAGCACCAATTCTATAAGCATTCTCATGCTATAGCAACCGATGTAGACCTTACTATACCTAGCACAACTTGTGTCTTTCGACCTCCCATTACTCTTAGTGCATCTACTCACGTTGATCAGACATAAATAGATGAGGATGAAGAACAGCAATATCAAAGACCATAATGGCAACTAAACATGGTAAATACTCAATAATCTCTTCGGGTTCTTCAAGGGTTACATTGCTCCCATGGATTTAACGGTTTGGCTCATGCTTAAGGCATGAGCCATTTTATTAACACACAATATTGAGTTCATCAAAGGTAAAAAGCGAATCAAATCAGTTCTCCTTCGAACAAGAGCTTCAGGTTTGGGACTCAAAACCCTCTTTTTCTCGAACAATCTCGCACATGTCCTTTGTGTTTGTTTCTACCTTTCATACTACTTCGATAGCTTATTATGGAAGCTTCATGTACGGTGCTGGGGTACATTTGTCCCCTACAAATGTTGCACACACAGATGTATGTATATATCACCTTGTATGATCATTTGATCATGAGCTAGTGTCATACCTTAGATAATTGAGGCAAAACCTCTGATTTTGGGATTGTTTCTCTTCCTTTTGTCTCAAAGAGCAATTTATGAAATGTTTCTACAAAATAAAGGAAAATAGGGGTAAAAGACGTGTCCCATCATCCTTATGGAGCCAAATCAGACTCCAATAGTCTGCATTTATTAGGTATAAAGTCGGCTCATCACAAGGTTGGGAAGGTGAGATGCAGTATCTATGGAAAAAACCCAAAACAATTTTGGAAGATTGCTCAACACATCATGGATCATACCATATCCAATGGGGTATGATTCCTCCTCTCTGACACACCATTTAATTGTAGAGTGTACTTAAGTATTCACTACCCCGATTTAATTGGAGTATTTTGATTGGAGTATTTCTCAACAATATTCTTGTACTCTTCGAACTTTTCAAAGACTTTGAACTTGTACTTTGATAAGTACATGTAACCATATCTTGAATGATTGTCCATGAAGGTTATGAAGTATGAGAAATCACCTCTAGCACTTATTGATATTGGACCACATAAATCACTATATATAAGTCCAAGCAATTCTGTAAACCTTTCCCTTTTTCCTTAATAATGAGTTTTAGTCATTTTTCCTAGTAGGCAAGCGTCTAAAATGATTCATAATGAAATGAGCCTAAAATACCATTTTGGTACATTTTGGAAATACGACCTTTGTCTATGTGACGAAGTTTATAGTGCAAGAAGTATGCAAGACTTACGTCGTTCATGTTTATTTCTTTTGTATCTATACTAAATATTAGTTCTTCTATGTTCATAACATAGTGACCATTAATACTAGGGGCTACACAATATCTACTTCCATTCCTATAAATAGTACAACTATTGTTATATTGCAAAATAGAATATCCTTGATCATCTAAACGTGAAATAGATACAGTGTTTTTAGTTAGTACTGGAACAACAATAATAACACAACGTACCTAGTATATTTTCAACTAAGTTGGGGTCTGAGTGATCAGATGTACGCGGCCTTACCCTTGTAATTATACAAAGAGACTATTTTCGTTGCGACCCAATATGCATTGCGCCATTTGATATATTGAGTTCCAGCAACTTCACTAAATAGAAGCACTGTAATTTAATAGTTAGTACTAGAACATAAAAAAAATTATACAATTCTAATACATGCCCATTGGGAAACTTGAGATAATAAGGGATAGTTGGTGAAACAACTCGTGTTCTATTTCTAACTTGAAGGTCCACTTTTCCTTTCACTATCATCCTACTTTGCTTCAGCCCCCTCAAATTATTACAAATATGAACTGGGGCTCCGGTATCTAATATTCAGGTATTTAAAGCATAAGTAGATAGTATATGAATAATATAGATACCTGACAAAATGTCCATTGCAAATGGAGTTGGAAGAGTCATCGTTGACAATTCTTTTAACTTTGTGCTAATATTGGACTAGAGCAAAATGACTCTATTAAATTTCATTGCTTCTATTTAGTGAAGTTACTAGAACTCAATACATCAAATGACACAATGCATATTAGATCCCAACGGAAACAACCTCTTTGTATAATTACAAGGGTAAGACCGCGTACATCTAACCTCACAGACCCCAACTTTGTTGGGAATATACTGGGTACGTTGTGGGAATTGTTGAGATACCTGACGAAGATGCTTCATTAAGCTTATTCTTGGATTCAAGATAATCCTTGCAGATTCGTCTCCAATGGCCAGCTTGCTATATTTGAAGTAATTGCCCTTTTCAGGTATCTTTCCCTTGCTCACTCCACCGCTCGCTTTCACTGCGTTCTTCTTGCCCTTATGCTTCCTAATCTTTGCATTAGGCACACATTTTCCTTTGGAAGAGGAGGCTAGCAAGATATACCCTTATCCCTTTTAGTTCACTGTAAGTAACGTTAAGCATACTCACCAATTAAGTCAACGACAATTGAATCTTATTCATGTTAAAGTTGATGATGAATTGGCAATAGTTATCCACAAGTGCTAGCTCCTCACTTGTGGATTAACACCTCTTTGATAGAGAGAGAAATTAGTGAGATAACCTCGTATTTTCTTCTATCAAGACACAAAAATGCATAAACCTTAACATGTGAATGTATCAAGGCATTTATTGAGTTAGCCATGGACTTGAGATGCAAACACATGTCCATGTTTGTGGATTAACGTTTAGCCCTGGCCATACATGTATACATGATTTTGAAGCAGCCAAGGTTTTATTCCATGGTTTTGTACAACTCTTTGTATGAACACCTCCTTGTATGTAATATCATTGGATATGCATCCTATGCATGTAATCTAATTGGAAGAAAATGGCCACGAACTTCATATATCTCTTATATGAAGTTGCAATAATTTTTCACTAACTCATTAGTGGAGTCAAACTTTGATCAAAGTAACATTAGGTTTTGATGTATTAGATGTATATCCCACAAACTCTTGGTAATTAAGATTTGTGACCCCATTATTACATTCAATTCCTTGAATTTTCAAAAACTTTAATACGGTCCCTAATCTCTTTCTTAATTGCAATTTGGCCTCTAAGGAGTTTGATGTTAATGTATGTGACTCTATAGGTTTTCAATAACTTGGCAATTGACCATGAATTAACATAATCATATTATGGTTATTAAATTAAACTTTTTTCAATTCATTAATCCCTAATTCATGTCCATAGACCATGAGTGTCATCTAGCAAAATATCTTGGCAACCCCAATATTGAGAATAGTCATGTCAAGAGACTATCTATTTCAAGAACTAGATCATGTGTAATTATTATCCCTTCATTTTGTTCATATACCAATGTAACATATAGATGTTATTTGTCATCCTCTTTTGATATATGCTTAAGATTCCTTGTACCAGAGATCATGATCTTAAGTGTCGATTAGAAACTCTTTTCTAACCAAACTCGTGCTTTAATCAAAGGCTTCACCATGATCTCTTACAAGTGCTCATAGGGATATTGCCTCCTAACTATTTAGGATTGGTGAATCCTTTATTTATAACTCATTGATCTTCCATACTTTTTATATCACTTCCAAAACTACCCATTGTTACCCATTTATGGTGTATCTATGAATAGAAACAGAAAGTGGCTTTCATACTCAAGATTATAGGGTAATCCCAAGTCTAATGATCACTTACACCTACAATTCTTTTAGACTATCAACCATCAACAATATGATGAACTCTAATTGGGTCAACCAATGTACTTATCAACTACAAACATCCATTTTTTAGCTTAGGTGTTGCCCTATAGTTGATGAGATCAACTACACTCTTCAAAATGAAGTGGCTTAGAACATGCTAACATATCTGTATTATTGATGTCATGTCTCACTAATATTATGATTAGAGATATTTAGTATTGATAACTTTACTAAAGTAGTCTCATCATCACACTCCTTGTGATCCACTCTAAGTTGTCAATACTTGGACTCTATTATTTGATATCCATTGATAACGCAAGTAATCAAACAAATAATGAAGTGTGCTACTAATCATTACCATTATATGAAAGTGTTGATACAAATGTCATAGGCGATTGGTCTTAGGATACAACACTAACAAGTTCATCTTTTGTTTATTTAAAGAATAGAGGTTTTGACTTTTATTTTCTTGCCTCTTTCTTTTTCTTCATTATTTTCATGAAAAGGTGCATTGTCTCATCCCTGTATCATTATAATCAGAGTTAATTAGGTAGCATTGGGACCAAACACTCATATTTTTTCTTGTTCTGAATCAATTTACTTTATCATTCTCTTTCTCTTCTACAAATAGGTGGTATTCTCAATTGTTTGGAATGCCTCTTTTATTTAAACATACCTAATTATACTTCATTTTTAATAACTAAAGCTTTTTGTTGTCTGCTCTAATCTAAAATAACAATGTATATTCTTCGATTTTGATTCAAAAGGCCTTCCCATTCCTCGTATTGCTTTTTGTGTTAAAGCATAACTAAACATTAAAAGTGCAACCATTGTATTAGGATTTCATTGGAATAGTTTTTATTGTTAACGTATAATTCAAATCAGCCTTGTTTCAATAATATTCCACGTTTAAAAGGCTTCTTTTCATTTTTTTTTCATGAATAGATGGTTAGACTTTTATCCGTTCGCCCTCTTGCTTTTGTTCTGTTGCATTTCATGGAAGATGCATGATTTCATCCTTGTATTGTTATAATTGGAGTTAATTACATGGCCTGGTGACCAAGCACTAATGTTTTTTTTCTTGTCCTTAATCAATTTACTTTATCATTTTCTTCTCTTCCACAAATAGTTGGTATTTATTCTCAATTGTTTGGGATGCCACTTTTATTTAAACATCTCTAGTCATAGTTCATTTTTAATAAATATAGCTTTGTATTGGTTGCTCTTGTATAAAAGAACAATGTATTTGCTTCGAATTTGATCCAAATGACCTTAACATTCCTTGTATTGCTTTTTGTAATAATACATAATTAAACATATGACGTGCAACCAGTTATGTTTCATTGAAATACTTTTTATTATTGATGTATCATTCAAATGAATTATTTTTCGATAGTATTCCGCATTTAAAATGGCTTCTTTTGTTTATTTCAAGAAGAAAGGGTTTTGACTTTTATCCATTCACCTCTTGTTTTATTTTGTTGCTTTTCATAGAAGGTGCATGTTTTAATCCGTGTATCGTTATAATTAGAGTCAATTACAAAGTATGGTGACCAAACACTCGTGTTTTTTCTTGTCATTAATCGGTTTATTTTATTATTCTCCTTCTCTTCCACAAATAGTTGGTATTTATTCTAAATTATTTAGGATGCCTATGTTATTTAAACATCTATAATTTTACTTCATTTTTAATCAATATAGCTTTGTGTTGGCTGCTCTCATCTAAAAGGACAATGTATTTGTTTTGATTTTGATCCAAATGGCCTCCACATTCCTTGTATTGCTTTTCTTGTTAAAACATAATTAAACCTTTAACGTGCAACCATTGTGTCTTGTTTTCACATGTTTCGATAGGATCCTTGTTTAAAAGTGCATCTTTCATTTATTTCAAGAATATAAATTTTATCCGTTCGCCTTTGATTTTTTCTTCTTGCTTTTCATGGATGGTCCATGGTTTCATCCTCGTATCGTTATAATTAAAGTTAATTACGTAGCATTGGGACAAAATACTTGTATTTTTCTTAACATAAATTGATTTACTTTATCATTCTACTTCTCTTCCAAAAATAGTTGGTATTTATTTTTATTTGTTTGGGATGCCTCTTTTATTTAAACATCTCTAATTATACTTCATTTTTAATAACTAAATCTTTGTGTTGGTTGCTCTCGTCTAAAAGAACAACATATTTGCTTCAATTTTGATTCAAATAGCCTTTTCATTCTCCTTAATGCTTTTCGTTTTAAAAATATAACTAAACCTTTAAAGTGCAACATTGTATCTAGATTTAATTGAACTAATGTTAATTGTTAATGTATCATTCAAATGAATCATGTTTCAAAAATATCCTGCGTTTAAAAGTGTTTCTTTCATTTTTTTTATAAGTAATTTATGGTTTTATTTCATTTTGTAAAAACGCTGATCATTCATTTTGTATAAGATTTTCCCATAACATTTGGGAGTGTTTCTTTCATTTATTTCAAGAATAGTGGGTTTGACTTGCATCTGTTCGCCTCGTGCTTTTTCTTCTTGCTTTAGATGAAATGTGCATGGTTTCATCCTTATATCATTATAAATAGAGTTAATTATGTATCATTGGGACCAAAATTTTGTGTTTATACTTTTCCTGAATCGATATACTTTATCATTCTCCTTCTCTTCGACAAATAGTTGGTATTGATTCTCAATTGTTTGGGATGCCTCTTTTATTTGAACTTCTCTAATTATACTTCATTTTTAATAACAAATGCTTTGTGTTGGCTGCTTCGATTTTGATTCGAATGGCCTTCTCATCCTCCATATTGCTTTTTCGTGTTAAAACATAATTAAACTCTTAAAGTGCAACCATTATATCTTGATTTCATTGAAATAATGTTTATTTTTAATGTACCGTTCAAATGATTCCTTTGTGATAGTATCCCGTGTTTAAAAGTGCTTCTTTAATTTTTTTTTCAAGAATAGTGGGTTTTGACTTGTATCCATTCGCCTTGTGCTTTTTCTTCTTGCATGGTTCCATGTTATATCATTATAAACAGAGTTAATTATGTACTAGTGAGACCAAATTTTTGTGTATTTACTTCTCCTTGAACGATATACTTTATCATTGTCCTTGTCCTCCACAAATAGTTGGAATTGATTCTCAATTGTTTGTGATGGTTCTTTTATTTAAACATTTCTAATTATACCTTTTTTTTAATAACTAATGCTTTGTGTTGGCTGCACTTGTCTAAAAGAATAACATATTTTCTTTGACTTTGATTCAAATGAACTTCCCATTATCCATATTGTGGTTCGTATTAATACATAACCTAAAAAGTGCAAGTATAATGACTTTTTTGAAGTAATTTTTATTGTTATTGTATCATTCAAATGAATCATGTTTCTATTGTATTCCGGGTTAAAAAGTGCTTCTTTCATATTTTGTTTTTCAAGAATAGACGGTTTTAACTTTTATCTGTTCACCTCTTGCTTTTTGTAAAAGGTGCATGGTCTCATCCTTGTATCATTATAATCAGAGTTTAATTATGTAGCATTGAGACCGAACAATCGCATTTTTTATTGGCCTCAAATCGATTTACTTTAACGTTCTCATTATCTTCCACAAATAGTTGGTATTGATTTTCAATTGTTGTCATACCCTCTTTCACTTGAACATCTCTAATTATACATCATTTTTAATAACTAAAGTTTTGTGTTGGTTGCTCTCATCTAAAAGAACAACATATTTGCTTCAATTTTGATTCATATGGCCTTCCCATTATCCATATTGCTTTTCGTTTTAAAACATAATTAAACCTGTAAAGTGCAATATTTTATCTTGCTTCGATAGTATCCCGTGTTTAAAACTATTTCTTTAATCTATTTCAAGAATAGTGCGTTTTGACTTGTAACTGTCTAACTGATCACCTTGTGTTTTTTCTTCTTGCTTTAGATGAAAGGTGTCTGATTTCATCCTTATATCATTATCAACAGAGTTAATTACGCATCATTGGGAAAAAAATTTATTTTTACAATTCCTGAATTGATATACTTTATCATTCTTCTTTTCTTCCACGAATAGTTGATATTGATTCCAATTGTTTGGGATGACTCTTTTATTTAAACATCTCTAACTATACTTCTTTTTAATAACTAATGCTTTGTCTTGGTGCTCTCGTTTAAAAGAACATTGTATTTGCTTTGATTTCAATCCAAATGGCCTTACATTCCTCGTATTGCTTTATGTGTTAAAACATAATTAACCTTTAAAGTGGACCATTGTATCTTGATTTTATTGAAATAGTGTTTATTGTTAACGTATCATTCAAATGAATCGTGTTTCAAAAGTATTCAGCGTTTAAAAGTCTTTCTTGGGTTTTAACTTTTATCTATTCACCTCTTGCTTTTTCGTTTTGACTTTAATGGAAGGTGCATGTTTTCATCATTGTATCATTATAATTAGAGTTAATTACATAGCATTTTTACCAAGCACCCGTGTTTTTTCTTGTCCTAAATTTTTTACTCCATTCTCCTTCTCTTCTACAAATAGTTGGTTTTTGATTCTCAATTATTCGGGATGTTTCTTTTATTTAAACATCACTAATTATACTTCATTTTCGATAACTAAAACTTTGTGTTGGTTGCTCTCAACTAAAAGAACATGTATTTTCTTCAATTTTGATTCAAATGGCTTTCCCATTCCCCGTATTACTTTTTGTATTAAAACATACCTAAAACTTTAAAAGAGCACCGTTGTATTTTGATTTAATTGAAATAGTGTTTATTGGTAATGTATCATTCAAATGAGTCATATTTCAATAGTATTTTGCGTTTAAAAGCCTTTTTTTTAATGAATAGAGGGTTTTGACTTTTATCCTTTAGGCCCTATTTTGCACAGCCTTCTTAAAATTATAATCCAATTATAATTACTTTTTTTCAAAAAATAACTCTTCACTTTTTCAAAAAAAGTTATTATAATTCAATTATAAGCATAAAAGGGTCCGCGCAAAACACCCCCTTAGTCTCTGGCTTTTTCTTCTTACTTTCCCTAAAAGGTGCATAGTTTCATCCTTGTGTCATTATTTTCAAAGTTAATTCCGTAGCAATTGGACAACGTGTGTTTTCTTTTCCTGAATTGATTTACTTTATCATTCTCGTTCTTTTCTACAAATAGGTTGTATTAATTATTAATTACTGGGATGCCTCTTTTATTTTAGCATCTCTAATTATATTTCATTTTTAATAACTAAAGATTTGTGTTGGTTGCTCTCAACTTAAAGAACAACGTATTTGCTTCAATTTCGATTCAAATGGCTATCATATTCTCCATATTGTTTTTCGTGTTAAAACATAACTAAACTTTAAAAGTGCAACAATTGTATTTAGATTTCATTGAAAATAGTGTTTATTATTAACCTGTCATTCAAATGAGTCCTGTTTCAATAGTATTCCGAGTTTAAAAAGGCTTCTTTTATTTTTATTTTTAATGAATCATAGGTTTTTACTTTAATTAGTTCGCCTCTTGCTTTTTCTTCTTGCTTTACATGAAAGGTGCATAGTTTCATCCTTGTATCATTATTATCAAAGTTCATGGCGTAGTATTGTGACTAAGCACTCGTGTTTTTTCTTGTCATGAATCTATTTACTTTATCATTCCTGGTCTTTTCCATAAATAGGTTGTATGATTATTAATTGTTGGGATGACTCTTTTATTTTAACATTTCTAATTTCATTTTTAATAATTAATGCTTTGTATGGTTGCTCTCATCTAAAAGAACAATGTATTTGCTATTATTCAATCCAAATGGCCTTTCATTCCTCATGTTGCTTTTCGTGTTAAAACATAATTTAATCTTCAAAGTGCAATCATTGTATCTTGATATTATTCAAATTGTTTTTATTCTTAGTGTATCATTCAAATGAATCGTGTTTCGAAAGTATTCCGCATTTAAATGTCCTTCTTGGGTTTTTACTTTTATCTATTTGCCTCTTGCTTTTTCTTCTTGATTTTCATGGAAGGTGCAAGTTTTCACCATTTGTATCATTATAATAGAATTAATTACATAGCATTTTGACCAAACACCTATGTTTTTTCTTGTCCTAAATTTATTTACTTCATTCTCCTTCTCTTCCACAAATAGTTGGTTTTGATTCTCAATTGTTTTGGGATGCTTCTTTTATTTAAACATCACTAATTATACTTCATTTTCTTATAACTAATACATTGTATTGGCTGATTTCATCTAAAAGATTAACGTATTTGCTTTAATTTCGATTCAAATGGCTTTCTCATTCTCCATATTGCTTTTCGTGTTAAAACATAACTAAACGTTAAAAGTGCACCATTGTATTTTGATTTAATTGAATTAGTGTTTATTGTTAATGTATCATTCAAATGTGCCATGTTTCAATAGTATTCCACGTTTAAAAAGCTCTTTCATTTTTTACATGAATAGAGGGTTTTGACTTTTATTCGTTCGCCTCTTGCTTTACATGAAAGGTGCATGGTTTCATCCTTGTATCATTATAATCAAAGTTAATGATGCATCATTGGGACCAAACACTCGTGTTTTTCTTGTCCTGAATCGATTTACTATATCATTCTTGTTCTTTTCCACAAATAGGTTGTATTGATTCTCAATTGTTTGGATTCATCTTTTACTTAGATATCTCTAATTACACTTCATTTTTAATAACTAAATATTTGTGTTGGTTGCTCTCAGTTAAAAGAACAATGTATTTGCTTTGATTATGATTCAACCTTCCCATTTTCCATATTGTTTTTCCTATTAAAACATAACAAAACCTTTAAAGGGCAACCATTGTGTCTTTAAAACCAAACCAAACATACCCAGCAAATCCCGCCCATAAGCAGAGTATGGGGAGAATGAGATGTACGCAGTCATACCCCTATCTCAAAGAAGATCAACCATTGTATCTTTACTTGAAATAATGTTTGTTGCTAATGTATCATTCAAATGAATCATGTTTGATAGTACTCGATGTTTGAGTGTGCTTCTTTCATTTTTTTCAAGAATAGAGGGTTGGACTCGTGTTTTTTCTTCTTGCTTGACAGGAAAGGTGCATGTTTTCATCTTTGTATCATTATAATCAAAGTTAATTATGTAGCATTGGGACCAAACACTCGTATTTTGTCTTGTCCTGAATCGATTTACTTTGTCATTCTTGTTCTTTTCCACAAATAATTGGTATTGATTCTCAATTGTTTGGGATGCCTCTTTTATGTAAACATCTCTTACGTATAATTCAAATTAATAATTTTTATATAGTATTTTGTGTTTTAAAGTGCTTCTTTTATTTTTTTATTCAAGAATACAGGGTTTTTGCCTTTTATCCATTTGCCTTTTACTTTTTCTTCTTGCTGTACATGAAAGTTGCATGGTTTTTTTGGTCCCCCTAATTTTTTTTTTCTAGATGTGCCTTTGAAAAAGGGAAAAAATGTTTGACCAAAATTGTCCATGTATGAATTCTGTACAAGCCGAGAGTTGAGTTATTTTTTTAATAATTAAAAACTTCCATTACATCATCAAAGTGTTCCCAAGTTTTTTTCTCAAAAATTGTTACGTTGGTACCTATCTATATGATAGTTAACCATATTGCTTGAAGTGGCCTTTATTTGTTATAGGTTGTCTGATAGACATTGGCATTTTCAATCGTCGATTTTTGAACCGGCTAAAATTGGAGATTTTTAAAATCTGAGGTTTAAAAAACCGAAGGTTTTGCAAACAAAAAATCAAAAAAATAAATTCAAAGGTTTCAACCGGTCGAAAAAAAATTTATAAACAAATTCCTTTTGAGCCGGTCAAACCATTTCCGGCGGTTTTGACCGGTGGAAAACCGGCGGGAATCCGGCCCAAATCACAATTCAATTTTTATTTTTATTGTATGTTTTTTAGATTTTTTAGGGTTTCAAAAATTATAAAATTTATAAACTTAAAACTTATAAACTTAATAATATATATAACTTAAACTTATATAACCTGTCAAATTGTATAACTTGTAATACTTATAAACTTAAAAAATTATATAACTTATAAACTTTTTTAACTTATAATTATAAAACTTAAG
>JAOWBN010031957.1:0-34470 GCA_028565015.1 Pinguicula moranensis | reverse complement strand
ATTGTAATTTCCAACTTTGGGTAAAAATGGGGTTTACACAAACCCTCCTCGCAGGAGGGTTTAAAATCGAGAAGTTTTCCTGAAGTTTTCCCTGCCCGGATCGTAAACCCCCGGGCAGGGGTAGGATACCAAACAGGTGAAAATTGGGGTATACGCCAGGAAACCTCGACTAAACCCCCAGTATGCCGGACGCCAAACGGGGCCATAGTTGATAAGCTCAACTATTTTCTTCAAAAGCAATTGGCTTAGAACATGCTAACCTATCCTTATTAGTGATGTCTTATCTCACTAATACTATGGTTATGAATGTTTAGTATTGATAAAATAATTAGAGTGGTCTCATTATCATATCTCTTTGTGATACACTCTAAGTTATCAGTACTAGGCTTTACCATTTAGAATGCTATAAATAAAGCCAAGTAAATAATCAAATAGTAAAGGTTGCTACAACCATATATACAACATTAAAATATACATGGTTCCCAATGAACAGTGTCATCTTCCTCCATGAGTTCCTGCCCATCCCTTCGACCAAAGCACCGTCGTACCCACACTGCTGAGAGGAGACCGGAGTGTATACCCCTCTTTTCCTGGGGCTAGCTCGCGCTTGGGGAACATCAAGTTTCTTAAGTAGTTTTTTCAGCAGATCTTAGTCCGAAAAAACAGGAAACCACACATACCACCAGTATGGCGAATACTTGAACTATATCTCCACACCAAGTTAGAAAGCTGAGTAGAGCCACCATTAAGGAAGGAAAGGCGGTTATGAAAGTACCTTGGTATGTAAGACTAGGGATCAGCTTGGCTGACTTACTCCTACGTAAAGGCGGTGACTGGTTACCAAAACCTAATACTTGTCCATGATCATATCAAACCAAGAATCGTGAGATCAGAAGCTAGGCAGAAGGAAAAAGCGCCCAGAATGGGCACCAGCGCTTCTATGTCACCGACTTTCTTACAAATTGCTCTAAGGATCGTCACGAGAGTATCCTAAGAGTTGTTGGTGGCTAGGAAACTAAGTAACGATGAACCCCTTTTGGTTTTTTGGAGTATGAGAATGTTGAGGATGTGGGCATGCTGGATATCCAGTTGAACAATACTTGGATCGGATCATATAGACTGTAGGCAAACTGTGCTAGATTTAAGAAGAATGTGAAGATGGTAGGAGATCAAAAGGTGGCTGAGCGGACTCAAGAACAAAACACTGTTGGTGAAGATGGAAATAAGGTCATAATGCGGACAATACTGAAAAAATATAATCAGAGGTTATTGGAAGACACCAAGATATGGGAGCTTCGAGTAGTGAAGGGATGGTAACGCTGGCACAGAGGAAGGAGATAACCTTAGCCTTCAATACATCACAAGTCAATACACAATTGCTAGCTGATAGTTCTGTGGCCAAGTTGAAGTTGAAGGATGGTTGGCGTGAAGTTCATCTTGCACTGAAGATGGTTGGTTACCTATCGGTTAACATAAGCTCAATAGGGGCTAGATATGTAATGTTGTGGGAGAAAGAGCAGTGTGATCTACAAAAATTGTTGTCTAAGGGATGATGTCTTCCATTATTATGGTAAAAAGGCCCTCTTGATCGTTGGTTCATGAACAAGAAATACAGAATAATAATTGGAGGGAAGAAGAAGGGGGAGAATGTATGCATCAAAGCGGTGGAACGAGATACAGGACACCCCAAATTCTGCATGGTTCCAGCAGAACATGAAAATTAAAATGGGATCAGGGAAAGGCGTAAGATTTTGGTTAGACAAATGGGATGGCAATCTGACCTTGGTTGATTGATTTCCATCTTTGTACGTTATTGCCAAGGTAAAAGAAGTGAGTGTAACTGAGTCAGGGATATGGGACAATAACAAGTGGTTATGGAAATGGAGTTGAAGGAGGAATTATAGGGAAATTAACCTGCTGATTTTAATGATCTTATTTGTATTTTGCGGGATCTGACTCCGAAACAACATGGGGCGGATACATGCATATACCATGGAAGTTCAGATGGAGAATACACGGTGAAAGTGGCATATAGCCTGATTCTGCAAGGCATAAAAGCTCCATTGTTTGTGGAGACAGCCAAGGAACTACAACAGTCCTAGAACAAATTAGTACCTAAAAAGGTTAGCATACACATATGGCAATTAATGCAAAATGCCTTGCCTAAAAAGCTCATATGCAAGCTAGGAATGTTATTTCAAAAAGACAGGACATAACCTGTATTTTGTACAAAACTAACCATGAAACTACAGAGCATCTCTTCCAGGAATGCAGAATTATAAAACTGGGGTGGGAGAACCTACAGAGTTGGTTGGATGACCAAGGACTAGCTGCTGAGACTGTGGTGGACGTGTCAACTCTATAACAGTTCATAAACAGGAAACCTCCAGGTATAATACTGAAAGCATGGTTAGCCATTTGTCTAGCTACGATGTGACAAATTTGGAAAAGTAGAAATTAGTACCATTTTACAGGGGTGGAGCCAAACATCAATCACATGGTACAAATCACTCTGAGGAACACATGGATATGAATGAAGGCCTATTTCAATGACGGTACAACTGATGACCTGCATGAAAGTAAACAAGAAGATAATAACTATACCTGAAGCTGCCTGAATGAAAATTATACTCAAAGATGAAAACCACACGTTATCCACAATACACGACCATTAGAAAATGAAGTTTGTGCGAAGGAAAAAACCTGCATCAGGAGACACAACCGAAGCAGTCCTTCCTTCTATGTCATAGATGTGATCTAAGAGATCAAAGAGGTTACCCCCTAAAATGTGACAGAGTGGATTCTATCTTTCCTTCCGACTGGCTACACTACCTAGATATGGGGATCAAAGAACAATCTAGTAACTAAGCAGGCAAGCAGGCTGAGCTATGTACCAATCCTAATTATTGATATGTTGACAGTTATGACATCCGTATGCCATCAGATGCAAGGTGAGATGAGCAAAGCTCAAGTGATGTTCTTGTTAATTAAAAGAAGAAGAAAAAATCTGAGGCAACCTGAGAAGTTTGGATCAATGTTGTTTTGAATCCATTCATAGAGTGCGTAGTGGTTAAGCAGGTGAGGATTGTAGTCTTCCAAGCTTATAGGGGAGTTTGAGCTACATGGATGTGATCCTTTGCCTTTTATTTAATATGTATTTCAACTTGTTGTATTTTCTATTTCTTCTCTTTATTTATGTCCTCCTTCACACTTGTATATAAACTTTTGATTCTTCATAATGATTTTTTGGCATAATGAAAAAAAATATTAAAATATCAATACAAAGGCTAAAGGTGATTGTCCTTAGCGCATAATACTAACAAACTCCCACTTGCACTAAGGCCAATCACTCATTCTCTTCAAATCGAGTGTTTGTACATGTTGTTCATGCCTAGTTTGTGCTAATGCCTTAGTCAAGGGATTGGCCATATTGGACGTCAAAGGGATCTTATCTACCTTAATATCGTTCCTATCTATGACCTCTCTAATCAAGTGGAACTTTCTCATTACGTGTTTGGATCTCTGATAAGACCTGGTTCTTTAGCTAGAGCTATTACTCCACTACTATCAAAAAAGATAATATTGCAACTGGAGAGAAAGTTTCGTCATAGTCAATTCCTTGCTTTTGATGATATCCTTTCGCTACTAGTTTAGCCTTGTAGGTAATCATATTATCATCCATGTCAGTTTTCTTTTTGAAAACCCATTTACACCCTATAGGGACAATCCTTTTAGGTGGATCAACCGAGGTCCAAACCTTGTTGTCATACATGAAATCCATCTCAGAGTTCATGGCGTCTAGCCATTTGTCTTTATCTACAATAGACAAGACTTCTAAGTAGTCGGTAGGTTCATCATCATCTATGATGAATACATCGTTTTGTTCATTTAGGTTGAATCCATAATGAGCAGGAGCTCGATATTCTCTACCGGACTTACAAGGTCCTAGTGTTTGAGCTTCTTTGATTATCTCATATCTATGAAATAATTGCTATTGATTCACTGCTTGGTCGGTGCTTGGTTGTGGATCATGAACTTCTTCAAGTTGAAATTTACTCCCACTTGCTTCTTCTAGAATAACTCTTTTTCTAAAAAGATGACATGTTTTGAGACAGACACATTTTGATCAAAGGGGTTATAAAAGTAATATCCAAGGCTATCTTTTGGATATCCTACCCAAAAGAACTTACCGGACTTTTAATTCAAGCTTGTCTAATTTAGCCCGCTTCATATAAGCAGGGCATCCCCAAATCCTCAAATACTTGAGGTTTGGTTTCTTACCTATCCATGTCTCGTAGGTTTGGTTTTTTATCCATCCATATCTAAAATTTTATAACATTCACGGACGACCATTCGAGATATGGTTTCGTTCACTTAATGAAGTACAAGTCCAAATCCTTTGAAAAGTTTAAAGAATATAAGAATGTTGTTGAGAATTATAGTTTTCAAGCTTTACAGGGGAGGTTGAGCTACATGGATGTGATCTTTTCCTTTCTTTTTTTTTATGTGATTCTACTTGTTGTATTTTCTATTTCTTTTATTTATTTCATTCCTCCTTCACACTTGTACATAATGTTTTGGTTCTTCATAGTGAATTTTTGGCATAACCCAAAAACAAAAAGAAGGTTGTTGAGAAACAACTGGAATAAGTATCAAAATACTTGAGGATTTGGGGATGCCCTGCTTATGTGAAGCGGGCTGAATCAGACAAGCTTGAAGCTAAGTCCGATAAGTGCTTGTTGGTAGGATATCCAAAAGATTGTCTTTGATATTACTTTTATAACCCCGTTAAGAAAAATAGGTTTGTCTCAAGACATGCCATCTTTTTAGAAAAAGAGTTATTCTAGAAGAGGCAAGTTGGAGTAAATTTAAACTTAAAGAAATTTAAAATCCACAACCAAGCACCAACCAAGAGTGGAACAAGAGAAATTATTTTGTGGAGATGAGATAATCAAAGAAGCTCAAATACAAGGACCTTGTAGGTCCGGTAGCGAATATCAAGCCCCTATTTGTTCTGGATTCAACCTAAACAAACAAAACGATGTATTCATCATAGATGATGATGAACCTACCGACTATGAAGACGTCTTGTCTAGTGTAGACAAAGAAATATGGCTAGATGCCATGAACTATGAGATAGATTCTATGTATATCAACAAGGTTTCGACTAGGGCTGGATACCGGATATACCGGAACCGGAAAGCCCATTTCCGTTTTCCGTCCGCTAAGTTAACGGATTCTGTTTTTTTTTTCGTTTTCCGTCCGTTATCCGCTATTTCCGTTTCCGTTATTCCGCTATTCCGTTAAATAAATTACCGGAATTCCGTTATTCCGTTAAGGATTTATTAAATATATTAAAAAATTAATTATAATTTGAATAATCAGTTTTTCTACTTTATAAATTATAACTAGTATCTACCACCAATTTTTAATTCAGCAATTTGACATATTTCAATATAATCATTTCGAAAAATAATCATTTATGTAACAAACAATTTGAAATTTCGTCTTCGACTTCGACTCTTCGTCCGTTCGTTAACTCGTATCGTATAGAGGAGAACGAGAATAGAAGCGTGCAGAACTCATAAGTCATAACTCAGAAGTGAGAAGCCCAAACCCAATTACCCAAACACGCAGAAAGCCCAAGCCCTAAGGAGTAATTTTATATTTTTACTTACTAGTTTAAAGTTACCGGAAATTACCGGTTTCCGGTAACTTTAATATAATTACCGCTATTGTTCCAGTATGATAGCGGAACAGGCATTTTCTTCCGGTATCCGTCCAATAACATAGCGGACCGGAAATAACGGAAACGATACCGGAAATACCAGAAATTTCCGGTATTTCCGGTATCGTTATCCAGCCCTAGTTTCGACCTTGGTTGATCCACCTGAAGGGTTTGTCCCTATAGGGTGTAAATGGGTTTTCAAAAAGAAAACCGACATGGATGGTAATGTGATTTACTGGTAGCAAAAGGATATTATTAAAAGCAACGAATTGACTATGACGCAACCTTCTCTATGGTTGCAATGCTTAAATCGATTATGATATTGATAGTTATCGTAGAACACTATGATTATGAAATATGGCAGATGGATGTCAAAATAGGATTCTTTAACAAGAATTTATTAGAAGATGTTTATGTGATACAACCTCAAGGTTTTGAACATGATGATGCTGATAAAGTGTACAAGCTTCAGAGATCCATTTATGGACTAGCCTCGTGGAGTTGGAACACCAGGTCTTATGAAGCAATCAAATAAGTTGATTTCATCAGAAATCCTGATGAACCTTGTTTATATAATAAGGTTGACAAAGATGCAACTGTCTTACTATTGCTATATGTAGATAACTTATTGCTAATAGGAAATGACATTCCAATGCTTCAATCTGTGAAGCTTTCGCTATCCAACAAATTCTCCATAAAAGACTTAGGTGAAGCAGCCTATATACTGGGTATTAAAATCTATAGAGATAGATTTAGGAGGCTGCTCGGTCTATATCAAGCAACGTATATAGAAAAAGTGCTAAAACAATTTAGCATGGATCAGTCGAAGAAGGGATTTCTTCCGATAGGGCATGGTATACATCTTTCAAATAAGATGTCAACAAAAACTGATCAGGATAAGATCTTCGTACAGAAGATACCGTATGCGTCAACTATATGATCTATCATGTATGCCATATTATGTACGAGACCCAATGTCTCATATGCTCTAACTGTTACGAGCAGATTTCAATCTAATCCTAGTAAGGAACATTGGTTTGTCATGAAGAACATTCTAAAGTACCTTAGGAGGACTAAGGACTTGTTCTTAGTATACAAATGAGCCAATTTTATACCTAGTTAATGTAGATTATTTGAGTCTGATTTGGCTCAATATTGATGACGGGACACATTTTTATCCATTTTCCTTTCTTTTGCAGAAATAGCTCATTTAATGCTCACTGAGAAGAAAACATTTTAAACAATCCCAAAAGCAGAGGTTATGCTCCATAAATTCAAGGCATGACACCAGTTCCTATTCCAAATAATATTGCATGGTGGTACATGTACTTATTTAGCGTACACCAAACCAATTAGGCGGACGAATATACCCATTGATTGGACTCCAAGTTTCCGAGAGAAACTACTGGATGTGGTATAAAAGGCACAAAAACATCTTAGCTGCGAGAGCCGAAAGGAAGCATACAAAAAGCAAGGGTTTAGGGATCACTTGTTCTTGAGCTCATGCTTATGGGAGATTGATTTCGATTTCTTTGTTCAGTGTGACGAGCTCAATATGTGTCATTCATAAAATGGCTCTTGCCTTAAACATGAACTAAGACTCTTTGTCCAGGGTCGCAATTTAGCCCTTGACGAACTCGGGAGAACTTAGAATGTTTACATTGCTTTAACACTAATCTTGTGTGTTGTTTTTCATCCTCGTCTATGTATGTTTGGCCAGCATAGGTATATGCATTGAGATTATATGGAGGCCGAGAGGCACAAGCTACTCTAGGCATAGCAAAACCCACATCGATTGTTATAGTATGGGAATGCCTATAGAATCAGTGTTGCCGTGTGAGGATTACCATCTAACAAGGTCTTTGGCTTTATTAATGTGACATTGGAGAGGTGCTCATTGGTGAACCAAAGAATGACATTCATTCTCGAGCAAGCTTTATGCCTTGAAAAGAAGGGCCCCGTAGACACAACATTAGGAGCAAAGCATGATAGGCTAACTATGAACTCATCCGAGGGATTCAAGTGATGAAAGTGCGATCCTTGGATGTTTATATCCAGTGCATTTGTGCTAAACTTACCTTACTGCATTTTAGTGTTCTCCGTTCATGCATAGTTCTTCAATTTACTGGTAGATTAAAAACAACCATTTCATTGTTGGTTCAAATTGTGAAAAACATTTTAATGTTATTGTTTGTTAACCACAATCCTTGAGGTTCAACATCGTTTCTTCACTATATTACTTGTGCGACTTGTTCAGTTGTAAGTAGTAAGTGCTTCAAGTATTTGCACATTAGGTTTTGGGTGTCATTGTTGGGGATTGTTCGCTTTAACAAGATTGATGCCATGCAAGTTTTTAACTAGATTGAACCTTTTTTTGTTGCTACTTTAAGTGTTGAATTTATTGGTTGTAGGTTGTGCATGAGTATATCTGGAGGCATTGTTGCTGGCAAAAGAGATCTGGCAATTGAAAGGACATTTTATGCCAGAAGGAGAGCTCGAAGGATAGAAAGAATGCAGCGCCATGAACAACGAGACAATGTTGGCATAATGTTGGTACCTAATGAGGATGATGTTCCAATGGAAGATTTAGCCCTACCCCACGCAGAGTAAGTGGTTCCATCGATAAGGATACAAGCTATAGAAGTCAATAATTTTGAGCTAAAACCGGCTACCATTTAGCTACTCATGCAACATTCGATATATGGTGGAGGAGCAACAGAGGACCTCAATTCACATATCAATGCATTTTTGGACATCATTGATACCCTCATATCCTCAAATGTTACTTCTGATGCTATTAAATTGAGATTATTCCCATGGAACAACTCTAGAATGCTCTCTGTACGTGCACCCTGCATGAATAGTTAACCATCCCTAGCCGTCTCTTCTTCTCCGATTTCAAAGCTCGCTGGCTGCATTTAGTCACTCAGCACACATCTCCTCTCCCCGGGGCTGCCTCACGCACCCGAGGAGGTAGCAAAAAACCTCAGTAGCCTCCTTTCCTCCCTCCTTTTTTCATCCTGTATCCTGCCATTTCCATCCACTCACCATATCCGTGGCTAGTTCCATCATAACAGTTGCAACATCTGCGTTGTGTGGCTATTAAAGTTGGGAAAACTCTGATGCTGCCATCTCAGCCTAAATGGAGCTACGCCATGGCAGTGTGCTCCACTCAGTCTATTATTGACCGTCTCAGTACCCAGCCCATACAACAATGGTTGGCGACACGAGCTCCATCCGCTGTTCCTCTCACTGAGCTCTCGAGACATACCTATTTCATTACTAACTTCCCCATGAATGCAGATCTTGCACGCTTTCGGAATATCTTGAACGAACAAGAGAAGCTGTATACTCTGAAGATAGCAAGTAAACTCTCTCGGGAGGGCTTACATTTTGGCTTTGTTGTCTTCGAAATACCGTTGGATGCAGATGCTACTCTCTTGAAGTTAAACAATGTATGGATTGGTTAGTTTAGGCTAAAAGCTAATGTAGCATGCTTTGAAAAGGCTGGGAGTTCGTCAAAACTTACTGCAATCCCCCCTCTAGTAGTGTCAAAGCTTACTGCTATCCCCCTGGCTACGATGAAAGTCCTTGCTCCTAATGCTTCTATGAGTGAAGGCAAAGCGGCTCTGAAAGATGTGGCTCTGCTAGAGTCACAGAACCCCCCTCCTAAACAGGATCCTCTGTTGCTACTCTCTATGCCCTCTTTGACTTGGCTAAAGGAAGGCTTTGTTGTCTTTATGAAGAATGGCCTGGATTCAAGGCGACTGCAGTTGGAACTAAAGTCAGTTGGGTATCTCCATGTTATTGGCAGTCCTCTTGACGAGTCCCGAGTTCTTCTGTTGGAAGAAGATAAACATGATCTACAAAACTTGATGGCTAATGACAATGTATGGCAATCACACTGGCTAACGGACCTGATGCCATGGACTGATGATGTAGAATGCAGCACTACAACTAGATGGGTGAATGTGTTCGGTCTGCAGCTTAAGTACTGGACCAGGGATATTTTACACAAGATTGGAGCTGCTTTGGGCTCAGTAGTGCGGATTGATGATGTATCCTGTCTCACCGTCATCTGGAAGCTGATCCTTTTGCGGGTGGAATTGGATCAGATCATCCCCCAGTGGTATCGGTGAACCTTGATGGTTTTTTTTTATAAGCCGAAAATACATTGAATAAAAGAAGTATTTACAATTTCTTACCAGGGGCAAGAGAAGATAAAAGAGAACCAAAAGAAAAGGTAAAAAGTGAAAATTAATATGAGGTCTCAGTCTAAAACACTAGGGTCTAAAAACCATCATACACACAAGTGCTAAATACATAGTTCAGGAATCCTGCTTGTAGATAATATGGACTGGAGGTAAACCTTGATGGTTAACTGGAGGCACTGCTCTGTGAAACTAACAGGGGTAGATTTGAATCAAGCATGTGGAAATATATGAAAAATAGTGGGGATGATGATTCTAGCTCGAGTATTAGCCATGTGTCTGACTCCTCTAATTTGTTTTCAACTAACTCATAGTGTAAATAACTAGTAGAGACAGCTGCCCAGGCTAAAGTGTTTATAAATGTTGATGATATTCATACACCAACCACCAATGGCCTATTAAATACCTCATCTACTTGTTCCACCAAACTAGACCTATCTAATGGCGCCCTATGCAGAGATTGGGCACCGATTCAGATTGACTGGTGGACTTTTATCAAGAAAACATAGGATAGTGAGGCACCTAGAACTATGATATCGGTGCAACTTACTAAATCCCACCCAACAAAATGGCCTCTGCCAGAAGCAGGGGTTTCTTTGCCAACGGTTGTTGTGGTAGATGGTCCTCTGGAAAAGGACACCAACAGTGATGATGTTGTGTCCCTGGGACTGCGGGTCAATAAATTATCTGCACCCTTGGACACTACCACGCATATGGTTGTTGTAGATCTTCCTTGCTCTCCAATCTCTCTAAATTGGAAAGAATCTTCCTCTTCAATTTTTGCATAACCACCAGACCGCAACATTCATCAAACATGTACTTCTTTGTTCATAGATAACACATTGTCTTTGTTTAACCTCAAATAGGCTGACAGGGTTCTTTCTAATGAGGATATGGAGAATGATTTCCCTGCACTAAATGCCTCACCATGCAAGAAGTCAGGACAGAAACACCTGTTCCAAAGAAGAGATCTAACAAATTAAATATGGGGGTGGCCCTAAGACAAGGAGCCAAACACGGAAAGAAGATGGACATGATGCAGGAAAGGATCAAACCACTCTATAAAGAGCAAGGCTAATCATAGGGGAATCGAATGCTATCTTTGTTTGTGATCTTCTATTCTTGACACGGAATTATCCCCTCTGTTCAATACAGTGATAGTCCTATAAACATGCAGGAGCTATGTACCAATATCCTCATAAAAAGAGGAATTGATAAGTTGATAGTCATGATAGTATGTTTATAGAAAAGCAGATAATGGCGATGAATTGAATGTTGAGATGCTATGTGATCTTCTATGAAGCTAGGGGGGCCATATACCATATCACCTTTGACTATACCGGAGGGCGAGAAATGAGGTGGAAAGATGTCAAGATCACTCTCAAAGATCCAGCTATAAGAAACTCCTAGTGGACTATAGTCTATGTACATTCTTCCATGTATCTGTATATATATCTTGTAACCTGTGTACTTTTATTATTACCAATAATAGAATTTGGCTTATAAAAAAAGGATCAAGCCACTCTTAATGAGTGAATTTTAGGATTATCTCGGCATCACAGATCCTCTGCAAGCTATGGTGCTGATCACTCAATTTCTATGGAGCACATCTCCTTTGAGGTTGAGGCCATAATTGATGTAGGTGCTGTTGTGGGTTTAACTTATGGCCCTAATCACAACGAAGCACAAGAATAGCGGATACAGATGAATAGCTTGCAAAGAAACTCTCAGAAGCTGCCACACAAGGTAGTAGCAAGAAAGGGGATGGGAAATTTTTTCCATGAAGGTTGTAGCCTATAATGTCAGAGGCCTCTGCAGCCCTGGGATAAAGAAAAGACTCAGAAACTTAATAACATCTGAAAAACCAGACTTCTTAAGTATTCAAAACACTAAGATGGAGCATATTGAAGAAAAGCTATATACTTTTCTATGGTATTCTTCAGAGTTTGATTGGGCGTATCAGAGCTCTGCAGGTCTTTCAGGCGGCCTACTTTGCATATGGGACAAAAATAAGTTCTGCAGATATACTATTTTGTCTTGCTTCAAGAGTGTTGGGGGTCACAGGTCTCTGGTCTACCTCAAACATGCTAAACATCTATGGTCCGAATGATCTGGCAGCTAAACAACATTAGTGGCAAAAAAATCAGAGATCTTCTGCATGGGAAATAGTCTGAACAATGGTGTTTAATGGGGGACATTAATGTTGTACATGATCACAAGAAAAGAAAATGAATCTCTCAGAGACAAAGTGAACAAGAAATTGTTTCTTCGAGGAGTTTGTCACGGATCTAGGTCTCAAACACTTGCGGATGGAAAGGAGATGCTTCACATGGTACCTAAAATCCCTCACCGCCATGAGTAGGCTTGATAGATTACTATGTAATGACCTGTGGCTTGGAAATGGGATGAGTTGGATTCACTCTGGCCTTAGGAGAGATGACTCGGATCATTGTCCAATCAGTCTGTGTTCTAAAGTGCAAAACTGGGGTCCAAACCTCTGAAGGTTTTGGACAGCTGGCTCCAAGATAAATCCTATGTGCAGATGATTGAAAAAATATGGAATGAGACAGTCATTCATGGTTATGCTAGCTTTCGAATTAAAAGGAAACTTCAAGCTGTCAAAGCTGGTATTAAGGAATGGAGCCTCTCTGCACCAAGGAACCTAGAAAAGCAGCGGAAGGATATTCTCACTAAGCTAACTGCTATGGAACTGGAAGAAGAAAGGTATGATATTCTACCAAGTAGTGCTGCTGAATCTGAAGTAAACTCTCTAAGAGAGGTTCTCACTAACCTCACTTCTAAACTGGATAGTGCAATGTATCAAAAATCACGAGTTACTTGGCTGAAGTTAGGGGACATAGCCTCTGCATACTTTCACCACTGTGTAAAACAGAACAGAAAAAGACATTCCATCAATGGTATCTGGGACAATGAGGTTTGGATTTAAGAACCAGATCTAGTTAAACTAAGCTCCACGAAGCACTTCAAAGAGAGGTACTTAGAGGTCTCATGGGCTAGACCTAAGATATCGAACATGATATTTCAAACATTAAATCATATGGAACAAAGAATCCTGATCTCTACATTCTCTGAATATGAGATCCTGAAGGCTATAGCTAATTGTGGAAATGATAAGAGCCCGGGCCCAGATGGACTAAATTTTAGATTCATCAAAAAATTATCCTATCTGATGATTGAGGACCTAGGCCAGCTCTTCAGGGAATTCTACATAAATAGCAAGCTAGTGAAAGGTTGTAATGCAGCTCACATTTCCCTCCTTCACAAGAAATACTCTCCTCAATCTTTCAATGACTTCAGACCCATTACTCTTGTTGGTGCCATTCCTAAAATTATTTCCAAAGTACTGGCTAATAGACTGAGCCAGGTGATCCACAATTTTATTGCTCCAAACCAAATGGCAATCATTAAGGGCAGGAAACTACCTGATGGTGTCTTGATTGCAGATAAGATTCTGGATGATCTTCGGAAGAAGCATAAAGAGGCTTTGATTTTTAAGGTAGACTTCTAAAACGCCTGCGACACGGTGAACTGGGATTATTTGCAATATGTCATGGCTCTTATGGGGTTTTCACTCATATGGATTAGTGGATCAGATCACTAATGGATTATGCCCTCTATCATTATCAACGAGAGTCCATCAGCTGCTTTTCAATCAGAGAGAGGTCTGAGACAGGGTGATCCCATCTCTCCTATCCTGTTCTTAATAGCTACAAAAGGTCTATCAAGCATAATCAGCAGGGCAGTCTCTCTATCCATGTTCAGAGTTGTTGCCATAGGTAAGGAGGGTACTTTTGTAACATATCTCCAGTTTGCGGATGACACCCTAGTCTTCAATGAAGCTTCATGGTCTTCTGTCACAATGCTAAAAGCTATATTCCAGAATGTTGAGTTAGCCTCGGGCTTGAGAGTGAATTTTGAAAAGAGCAGTCTAATTGGGGTCAACATTCCCCATAGGCATGTGCAGGAAATGGCAGCCTATTTAGGCTGCAAGATAGGTTCTTTCCCTCTTAAATATCTAGGCTTTTCTGTTGGTGCTGATCCTAAGAGGATTAGTACCTGGTCACCTATCCTGGAAAAATACAACATGGCTTTATCTCATTGGAATCACAAGCATATCTCTATGTGGGGAAACTTGTCCTCTTGAATTCCATTTTTACTGCATCCCCTGTGCATTATTTTGGATATATGAAAGCTCCAAAGTCTGTGATTGCTAAATTTAACTCCATCCAGAGGATGTTCTTGTGGGGGGCAGTGCAGAGCAGAGGAAAACATGTTGGGTCCACTGGAAGAAGGTAACTACCTTGACTGAAAGAGGAGGCCTTGTAGTGCGAAATATCAAAGCTTTCATTGATGCTATGCTTGGTAAGTGTTGTGCCAGGATCTTATTTAATGAATCTAGTATAAGGATGTTCTGAGATCAAAGTATGGCATAAGTGGACTACTTGAGATAGGTGACCTACATGAATTGAGACATTCATCACATCATGTCACACCACGCCATAATTCTGGTTGGGCATCTGCCTCATTTTGTTGGAGGAATATCTAGACCTTAGCAGAGTCCCCTCAGTTCCAACATCAAGTCTCACTACATCTGGGGAATGGACACGTCATCAGGTTCTGGACAGACGAGTGGAAAATGAATATCACATTAGCTTAAAGGTTTGGCAGGTTATTCGGAATCTCCACTAAGCCATAGGCCCTTGTATCAAACATATACCAGTTCACAAACAGGAACTAGCAAACCTAGTTGACCTTGAACACTGCTTGCAGGACACTATACACTCTGCTCACAACCAGGACAGATACACATTTGCTGGAGGAAAGGAAGGAAACTTCCCTGTCAGTGAGTTTTACAAAGGAATTGTAAATGCTATTCCTAGTCCTTATTCTCCTGCGGGGGCAATGGTCCTGAAGAATATCTGGAACAAAATCACACCAAGTAAAGTCATGATATTTGCCTGGATGCTTCTGCAGGAGGCTGTCCCAGTTAAGACAGTACTATATCATAGACACGTTATCTGGTAAGGATATGAACTGTCCTGCATTTTGTGCATATCAGACACAGAGCAGGTATCTACCCTTTATCTATTCTACAGTTGTTCTGTATCCTTGCAGATCTAGTCAAAAATTTATTTGTGACTGTTGGATGGCACGGATGGCCTACTCACCTCAACCACAATTCCATCACTAGCACTCTTCTATGATGCAAAACTCTGGGGCATTAATGCTTGATATGGTTAGCAATGGTCTAGTAGAAACCTGGCTCTTTTCAATCAAAAGAGGTAGATGTGGACAACATTATGCGATCTGTCTAGAGGTCTGTGCGGATGTGGATTCGTTCCAAGAGAACAGAACATTCATTCCCTTTCTCTACCTTAGACTGGTTATCTCAGCCATAATTCTGTATCGCATTCTAATTTTTTTACTTCTTATAATTCTGCTTGTTATCTACTAATGACGCATTTGCTACTAACCTGGTCATGAACAGGTCGGCGACATTCACTGTCAAGGAGCCATTGTTGCAATAGGATCATGCCTTCCAAGAAAGGAAATCTCAGCCTGTCATGTTTTTTAAGACTAAAATGAAGGCAGAGGGTTTGACTACCCTTTTAATTCTAAAAAGGGGCTACTAACCTTCTACTTGATTTGCAGAGGTTTCCGAGACATGATAATAGTAGGGTAATTCATGATTTTTGCATGTTCCCCATAACGAGCTCAGTCAAGATCTCTGCACATACTCCTTAAACAAGCTAGCATTAGGGTAGGTCTCACTTTTCTAGATTTCTACTTGTTCCAAAAACTTAGTGTTTAGAATGTAATGCAATTTCCCATAGGCGAGACATTGGAATCCTGAAATTCCTTTTTTTGCATGACAATCTATATTTTTTCTACCTTTTAGTGGTGATGCGACCACCATTCTGTTGCTACACTAAATGAGTCACACGAGCAGCTTTCTAGCACAAAAATTCAAGACTTATTTATGGCATAGCAGACTTAATCTACTGGGTGTGGAGTGAAGAAAACATCGAGACCATGTGAGGTTCTTCAGATCAGTCCTTCTAGTATTTCTTTTCTCTTGATCTGAAACTACTCCCACTACTTCATTACAGGGATACCTCACCAACAAAAATTGAGTTGTGTACCAAGTCCCTAAAATGGGCCTTGATAAGTTACAATCATGATGTTTGAGTTGGTGAAGAGCGGACGCTGGCAATGATCTTAATGCAGAAATGCTTTGTGATATTTTATGATGCTTGGTGAGCCATGTACCTGATCACTCTTAGCTATTTCATTAATGGGTTGGCGTGGATAAAACATGAAGAAGAACAATCCCAAAGATTTACTAGTATGGTCATTCACGGTAGAACCTGTGAAAGTCGCCTTCCCAGTTTAGAGCATGCCTCATCAACACCATTTTCACTATCTGGTGTTTTAGTTTGTGCTTGTATATTCTTTGCTTGTACAGTTTATTTCAATGAAATTTGGCTTATCCAAAAAAAATGAGATTATTACCTTTCTCACTCTAGGATAAAGCAAGAAGGTGGTTGCAAGCACTGCCCCCAGGCTTCATTCACACATGGGATGATCTGAGGAAGCAATTTCTCACACAATTTTTTCCACCATCCATCATAGCTAGATTATTTAGTTAAATTACATCTTCAAGCAGAGAGACATGGAGACTTTGTATGAAGCCTGGGAAAGATTTAATGACTTGCTAAGAAAATGCCCAAATTATGGTCTACCACACTGGAGGCAGATACAAGCTTGTTACCATGGTCTAGGAAACACAAAAAGGAGAGAGATAGATGTAGCTGGCAATGGTACCTTCCTTAAGAAGACATACAATGAATTATACACACTCTTGGAGGCTATGGCCGAAAACTATTACCGATGGGCTATAGAAAGAGATAGTGCTAGGAGAGTAGGAGAAAACATTAGATAGACCAAGTGGACGCTTTGACAGCTGCTATGGAAGCTCTGAAATTCCGTTTTGAAACATTCATGAACCAAGGCATGCCTACAGGACCAGTAATGATTGTGTAGCAAATGTCTTGGGAAGCATGTGGAGGACCTCACCCTCGAGAACAATGTAAGGAAGTGTCAGTAATTGACAATATTCCCGTGGAGCAGCTGCACTTCGTATCAAACCAACCCAGATATCAAAATTTCAACCCATGGAAGAATGACCACCCCAATTTCTGATGGAGTAACAAGCAGCATGTGTTGAACCCTCCAGGTCAAGCACCTTTTCAAGGACCAAGACCCTTGAAAGGAAATCCACAGTTGTAGCATCAATGCCTTTCATCATAAGAGTTGATAAAACAACTAGCATTGACTGAAGAAAACAATCAGAACTTACAAGACCTGATGGCACAGTTGGCCACCACTTCACACGAATTTATGAAAGAAACTAGAGCTAACTTCAAGGATCAAACAATGGCTATGAGAAATCTAGAAGCTCAAGTGGGACAACTAGCAAAAAGACCTCTAGGAACATTGCCAAGAAACACTAAGGTAAATCCCAAGGAGTAGTGCAAAGCCATAACCCTAAGAAGTGGAAAGGAAGTGGAAATGATTCCCAAAGATACCCCACCTGCCTAGAAGGAGGATACACTAAATCCTAAAGAAATGACACCACTTAAAAAGGAATAGCAAAAACCAACTGTTTCATTCCCACGAAAACTTAAACAAAGGAAGTTGGATAAGCAATATCAAAAGTTTCTTAATGTTTTTAAGAAACTACATATTAGCATTTCTTTTGCAGAAGCTTTGAAACAAATGCCATGCTATGTGAAGTGCATGAAGGACATTTTGTCCATCAAAAGAAAATTTGACGACTACAAAACTGTAGCTCTTACTAAAGAATGTAGTGCAATCCTTCAAAAGAAATTGCAGTTTGAAGATCCATGGAGTTTTACTACTTCTTGTTCCATTGAAAATTCCACATTTGCTTGAGCTTTATATGATTTAGGTGCAAGCATTAATCTTGTTCCTTTTTTTCATTTATCTGACACTGGGTTAGGAAAAGCCAGACCTACAACCATCTCTCTGCACCTTGTAGACAAATCAATCAAACACCCTCGAGGGATAATTGAAGATATCCAAGTTAAAGTGGATAAATTCATCTTTCCATTTGATTTCATTATTTTGGACATGGAGGAAGATATAGATATTCCAATTATTTTAGGACGGCCATTTCCAGCAATAGAAGGTGCACTAATTGATGTCCGAAAAATAGAAAGTTGATCCTCAAAGTTCAAGGAGAATAAGTCAAGTTTAATGTGTTTCGAGTTTTGAAACATCCAAATCACCATGAAGATTGTTGGAGAATTGAGACAACTGATCAAGTTAGTCAACCATAGTTTGCATATTTAAGAAGTTATCCTGAAAATTGCCTAATCAGTACTGGTCCTAAAATCCTAGAAGAGCTTGTAGTTAAGGAATATAGAAGTAAAAAAGACATTGAATATATGGGTGAATACCCAGCATTCCAAGCTACATCAATTCAGAAACCACCTACCTTAGTACTCAAACCATTGCCAACACACATAAAATATGCATTATTATGAAGATACTTTGCCAGTGATTATTTCTAACTCTCTTTCACAACAAGAAGAGGATAGCCTACTGCGTGTGCATAGAGATCATAAGCATGCTATAGAATGAACCTTGGCAGATATAAAGGGGATAAGTCATTTTGTATGCATGCATATAATATTGTTAGAAGAAGGAATTAAACCAGTGGTAGCATCCCAACGAAGACTAAATCCTATCATGAAAGAAGTGGTCAAGAAAAAAAAATTCTGAAATGGCACAGTTGCAGCATCAACGCCTTTCATCAGAAGAGTTGATAAAACAACTAGCATTGACTGCAAAAAATAATCAAAACTTACAAGACCTAATGGCACAGTTGGCCACCACTTCACACAGATTTATGAAAGAAAACATAGCTAACTTCAAGGATCACACAGTGGCTATGAGAAATCTGGAAGCTCAAGTGTAACTAACAAAATAGTTAGCAAAAAGACTTCCAAGAACACTGCCAAGTAACACTGAGGTGAATCCCAAGGAGTAGTGTGAAGCCATAACCCTGATAAGTGGAAAGAAAGTTTAAATGTTCCCAAAGATACCCCACTTGCCAGGAAGGAGACCACACTAAAGCATGAAGAAGTGACACCACATAAAAAGGAAGAGCATAGACGAATAGTCTCATTTTCACAAAGACTACAACAATGGAAGTTGAACAAATAATTTCTTCAACTTTTTAAGAAACTACATATTAACATTTCTTTTGCAGAAGCTTTGGAACAAATGTCATGCTACGTGAAGTTCATGAAGGATATTTTGTTCCAACAAAATAAAAATTTGGATACTACAAAACAGTAGCTCTTACTGAAGAATGTAGTGCAGTCCTCCAAAAGAAATCGCCACCAAAGTTGGAAGATCTAGGGAGTATTACTATTTCATGTTCCATTGGAAATTCCACATTTGCTAGGGTTTATGTGATTTAGGTGCAAGCACTAATCTTATGCCTTTGTCCATTTTTCAGAGGCACGGGTTAGGAGAAGCCAGACCTACAACCATATCTCCGCACCTTGTACACAGATCAATCAAACACCCTCGAGTGATAATCGAAGATGTCCTAGTCAAGGTGGACAAATTCATCTTTCCAACTTATTTCATTATTTTGGATATGGAGGAAGATAGAGACATTCAAATTATTTTAGGGAGTCCATTTCTAGCAAGAGGAAGTGCATGAATTGATGTATAAAGAGGAGAGTTAATCCTGAGAGTTCAAGGGGAAGAAGTTTAATTTAATGTGTTTCAAACTTTGAAACATCCAAATGACCAAGAGGATTGTTGGAGCATTGAGATAACTGATCAATTCATTCCACCTAATTATACATACTTGAGAAGTGACCTTGAAAATTTCATAGTCAGTAATAACTCTAGCAATCCTAGAAGAGCTTGGAGTTAAGGAATATGCATACTTGAGAAGTGACATTGAAAATTGATTAGTCCGATGCAATGTGTCCCAGAGAAAGGAGGCATGACAGTGGAAGTCAACAAGCAGAATGAGCTTATTCCCAAAAGAACAGTAATTGGATTGAGAATCTGCATGGACTATAGAGCATTGAACAAAGTCATAAGAAAAGATCACTACCCACTACCATTCGTTGATCAAATGCTAGACAGCCTAGCAGGGCACAATTATTTCAATTACCTGGATGGATATTCTGGCCACAACCAGATTTGTATTGCACGAGAGGATCAACAGAAAACCACCTTTATTTGCCCTTATGGAACATTTGCATTTCGCCGCATGCCATTTGGACTTTGCAATGCTTCCAGCCACTTTTCATGGATGACTACCATTACATCTATTTTTTCTGCATGGTGGAGCGCATAATTGAAGTTTTCGTGGATGATTTCTCTGTGGTGGGATCTTCGTTTGAAGGATGCTTGAGCAATCATAAGTTGGTGCTAGCAAGATGTGAAAATTCAAATCTAGTACTTAACTGGGAGAAATGTCATTTCGTGGTACAGGAAGGTTGTGTTGGGACACAAAGTGTCAAGTTTGGGGATAGAAGTTGATAAAGTAAAAATTGAAGTAATAGCCAAACAGCCACCACCAACCTCTGTCAAGAGGGTTAGAAGCTTCTTGGGCCGTGCTGGCTCTAATAGGAGATTTAGAAAGGATTTTTCAAACATTACAAGGCCATCGTGCAAACTTTTGGAGAAAGATACGTACTTTGATTTTGATGAAAATTGTCATTCAACTTCTTGAAAAGCAAATTGACAACTGCTCCTATCCTTGATGCACCTGACTAGATTGAGCCATTCGAAATTATGTGTGATGCAAATGACTATGCAGTGAGAGCAGTGCTAGGGCAGATGAAAAATAAGGTATTTCACACAATTTACTATGCTAGCAGAACCTTGAATGCCCTTAGATTAACTATGCCACTACAGATAAAGGCTCCAAGCTTTCTCTCTCTACACTTCCCTCGCCATAAACAGTAATATCGTGCTCCATCACCCTTCCTCTACGATGACTCTGACGGCACCTCTTTCCAGAGGTAGCAAGATCTTTTTAGCTTACTCCTCCTCTTCCCGGGGATTCCTTACGCACCCGGGGAGGCTTTCAAAAAACCTTCGCGTATCCTCACTCCATCGACCTCCTCCCCACGACTCCTCACCCCATTTCAGCTCATTTAGCCCACTGTTTCAAGAGTTCTCACCATGAAACCGTGGATTATCCCCTCGTACTAGATGAAGCGGCTAAGGCGTGCGACCATTAAAGCTAGTAAAACACCAATGCTACCGTTGAATAAACAAACTCTGAGTTATGCGGCTGTGTTGAACTCCCCACGGTGGCTGGCTCAAGAATGACTAGGATCAAGAATCCCACAGGATGCTCAAGAAGAAGCTCACGGCACAACTTACTTTATCTCAAACTTCCCAAAGGACTACCAAATAGAAAAACAAACAATGATCCTCAACAATCAACTATAAAGAAGGTCTCGATTGTGCAACAATTGGACAGAAATGGCTTCTCATTTGGTTTTGTTCAATTTGTAACGATCAATGATGTGGACACCAGGCTATTTGAGCTTACTAACATCTTGTTTGGCTCTTATCGAAGGCACGCCAATGTGACAAAATTCTCCAAATCATCAATGCAGCCGAAAAAGATACCAGCACCCGCCCTTGTGTTTAGATCTAAATTGGTGTAGATACCAGTAGATAGTGTGGGGCAAAGACCTATGATAGCAGCATCCACTAGCAGGGTCCCCACTATCCCACCAGTTCCTATTTTAGAAAAAGGGATGGGTACAACTCTACATTTCGATGCCTCAGTTGTAGAGCTATCCTTGCTGAAACATTGCTACAAGGGCACGCTACTAGAGTTAGGCGTTGGAGGGATCTTCAATTGGGACAAAAATATGTTGGCTATCTAAACATCATAATCAATCCTATGAAAATTTGGGAAGATACTCAGTTGGGAAGAGAAAGAACAAGATCTAAAAAACTTGGTGAAAAATGATCCTGTATGGTTGGAAAACAGGGTGTCTAATATGTATACTTGGCCAAGCACAATATCAGTGCCACACCCATGGCGTCTGTGCTGGATAAAAGTGTTCGAGCACCCAATTCAGCTATGGAACCAACGAGTCCTGGAAAAGATTGGAGCAAAATTGGGCACTCTAGTTAAAATTGATGATATTACAATTAATAAGCATTTCCTTGAGGCAGCTCAAATGTTGATCTCAAAAGATTGGAGTGCAAAAATGGTTATTTCTTTGCCTGTCACAATTGATGGTTCATCACACACCCTTCAAATATTGGAGCTAAGTGAGACTAGATTTAATGAGAATTTGTGATGTGCACCTGCACATGACGACAACATGGAAACATCCAATGTAAACATTGATGATGACTCGCTACATGAGCTGGTTGCCAGATCTAGTGTTTATACTAGTGATTTACATGAGCTGGCTGTTAGTGCTGGTACTGAAGAGCATGTAGTCTCACCTAAATATACTGCTTCCAGTGTGTACCTACAAGAGGATGGCACGCGCACCACCACTGACCTTCACTCCATCAGGGTAGTATTTCTTTCATTTCTTAATTCTCCTTATATATCCATTGAAGCAGTGTCTCGCAAGCTTGAGGATAGGTATTCGTTTGAACTCTTGCTTTATTTGCTCTTGATCTGCTAATTTCTATTTTGGTTGAACTATTTTTTTATTGTGTGTTGTTTTTATGTCATTTTTTGCAGTCCCGTTTTAATTAATACATAGCCACCTGCCTAGAAGTTAGTGTATGCTAAAGTCATCACCCTACCTTAAAAAAAATAAACAATATATATTGGGGATATCAACTAAGGACAGAACTATGGAGGTGGTGTTTAATCCAAATATTTATTTTTGGGAAGGTACCCGAACTTAGGCTTAGATTGAAAGAGAAGTCTAAAAACAATTTTCAAATTTGAAGTAACCCTTCTGAGCCTAAATCAATAACGGGACAAATTATAGATAGAAAAAAGCAAAAGAAAAAAGAAAAAGGGAAAAAAAAAAAGCCAGAAAATTGTTTGTATATTGAGGGATAGCTAGGCACTTGTTTGTGTGCACACAAAGATCAAAATAGCTATTCAAAAGCAAAAGAAAAACAAAAGGGCATCGTGATGTATATAAATACCCCTACATCGTTATGTATGTAAATACTCCCGGGTATAATGTATGATTCCGATGGGGAAATTATGTATTTGTATTGGCTTAAAAAATAATGTAATCTCAATCATTGACCTCCTTGTCATGGCAAAAGGAGAGGGAGATGAAGAGAAATTGAAAAATTGAAGAGGGCAATTTTGTTAGTTTTAGTTTGAGGACGAGGCCTAACCTAAAAATGAGAACACCATCCACCCACCACAGTGCTAGCCATAATTGACCCCTTTATAAATGAAGTAACATAAATTTGGTGATGACCGAAAGCAAAAAAAAGTTAAACCTGTGCATGCATTGCTTAGCGTTGAGTGTCTATCTGTAAACAAACATCCTCAATCTGTGAATATATCTTTCCTGGAATATGTTTACTTGAGGGGAAGCGAGAATTTAAGTTTGGGGATATTGAAGAGACGATTGTATAATTTAATGCAGACTATTTGAGTATGATTTGGCTCAATATCGATGAGGGGTCACACATTTATATCCATTTTTTCTTCTTTTACAGTAACAGCTCATTTTTTCTTCTTTTAGAGTAAAAGCATATGTTTTGCCCTATAAATTCAGGGCATGACACCAGCTCCTATTCCAAATAATATTGCAAGGTGGTACTTGTATACATTTAGCGTACACCAAAACCATTAGGTTGATAAATCTACCCTTTGATTGGACTCCAAGATTTCAAGGGAAGCTACTACGTGGTATAAAAGGCAGAAAAACATCTTAGTTGTGAGTGCCGAAAGGAAGCGTACGAAAAGCAAGGGTTTAGGGATCACTTGTTTTTGAGCTCGTGCTCAAGGAGATTGATTTCAATTTATTTGTTCAGTGTGATAAACTCAATATTTGTCATTCGTAGAATGGATATCTTGTTTTAACACTAATTTTGTGCTTGGTTTTGCTATTTTTCATCCTTATCTATGTATGTTTTTCCAATATAGGTAGATGCAATAAGATTAGTGGGAGGCCGAGAGGCACATGCTATGCTAGGCATAGCAAAACCCACATTGATTGCTATAGTTTGAGAATGCCTATAGAATTGATGCTACCGCGTAGGGATTACCTGTGAGCAAAGTCGTTGGTTTTCTTAATGTCCAGCAAGCATGAAAGCAAATGAGAAAGTGAAAGTTATACCATTAAGTCACTTGAATGAGAGCAATGTTGCAAGCAGAAACATTTGAAGTGCTACAACACAGACTCATGATAAAACTGATGAGAGCAAGAAGGAAAGTAGGAATACATGAAATGAAAATATGACGATTCATGTAAAATGGTATTATCTTTCACTAAAGTGGCCATTACTTTAGGATGTCAACGATTATAGGCTAGCCTTACAGAGAGATAATTCTGTTAAGGAGTTCGCCAATATAGGTCATGGCTACTGAAAAGACAGCTTCGAGAAGTGTTGTCTATTAGGGAGTTTTTTTTGCTTTCAAGGGTACACTATGTAAATATTTGTTTTATATAAAATTTGGCCTTTACTACAAAAAAAGAGGTGTTTGTTTGTGAACCAAAGAAGGGCATTCAATCTCGAGAGAGGTTTACGCCTAGAAAAGGAGAATCCAGTAGGCACATCATTAGGAGCAAAACATGATAGAATAACTATGAACCCACCTGAGAGCATTAAGTGGTGAAAGTGTGGTCCATGGGTGTTTCCATCCACTGGATTCGTGTTAAATTTACCTTATTGCATTTTAATTGTTTCTATTTATGCGTTGTTCTTAGATTAAAGGATAGACAACAAAATAACCTCTTTATCATTAGTTCAATATGTATGAAACTTGATAATTTTAGTGTTTGTTAACCACAATCCTCGAGGTTCTACATCTTTCTCTTCACTATATTATTTCCGCGACTTGTACACTTGCAAGTAGTGAATACTACAAGTGTTTGTGCAGCATTTACGATAGTTCGAATTTGAAAATAAAATGATACACGAATGCTAGTTTCCAGACTAATGTAGACAATTTCAAGTCTCTGTCTGGACATGTGTTTATCCTAAACGGAGGTGCAGTAGTTTTGAAAAGTTCCAAACAAGATACAATTGCGAACTCTACAACAGAGGATGAATACATTATTGCTTCATAAGTTGCAAAGGAAGTCGTTTGGATCAAGAAGTTCATCAAAAAACTTAGAGTGGTTCCTTCTGCTACAACACAGATCACTATCTTTTGTGATAGCAGTGGAGGCTCAAGCGAAAGGACCAAAGTCTCATCATAGATCCAAACATGTAATGATAAAGTTTTACTTGATTAGAAAATCATAGAGAGGAACGATGTAAAGGTCGATAAGTTTCTTTCGGAGGCTAATGTGGATGATCCATTGACTAAGGTATTAGCCCAAATTAAACATGAACAACATGTACAAGCACTCGGTTTAAAGAAAATGAGTGATTGGTCTTAGTTTAAGTGGGATTTTATTAGTGTTATGCCTTAAGGTTATAGAGTTAACTACCCAAATAAAAGCAAAGAGTTGCAAGGAGTCGCAATTGTTGAGTGATAGTTACCCTTGGTAACCATGGTGGGGTTGTTGAGTTTCCCTCAAGGTTTGATCATGGTTCGATTGGGATCCTTGACCTAGTAGAAGATTAACCAATATTCTTAATCAATATGGATGGTTATTGACTTGAAATAAAATAGTAGGAGCAAGATGAATATGTTTATAAAAGTTTACTATATTCATTTTGAATATATACATAAAACAATAAAGTCTTTTCTCAGCCCTATCCTAGTGAAGGAAAAGAGTAAATATCATTCATATATGAAGGATTTTCTAATGTACTAGTGAAGAAAAAAAGAATAAATATCATTCACAGAAAACCACTTTTACATCTAGCCAATTATGAATTCTCAAATGTAGTAGCACTGTATCAAAGATGGAGTCATTTATTCTCACGAGAGTTCACGATTGTCGCGAGCAAACATATCAACGACATTTTGGTTATACCAAATTGATGGGATTTGGTATGAGATCGATGATATCGATGAGATTGAAATATTTCTTCTTAGAACGTATTGGTTTGACCCCATAAACGGGACCAAGCATGTTGCCACTAGAAGCCAGTATTTCTTCTAGAGAATCTCCTTATTGAAGGTAATGGGTTACTCCTACAGCACGTCCCTATACAATGCTCAAGGCCCTTGGTTGAGTAGCAAGAGCAACTTTTAATTTATTATGAGCCCAAACGACGGCACTTCAAGGACGGTTCCCCTTTTAGTTAGGGGTTTGACTAAGTTTTTTACATATTGATATTGGAAGACCCAACCGATTCTTCCAATGTATCATTTTTGGGTCCAATGAAATGCATAGGTATAGGAAGAAGTCCCCCTCAAATACAAATTTTTTTGTCTGCTCGATCACACAAAAGAAGTTAGTCTTTGCCATATGTGTCGTCTGAGGGTGTGGTGGGGTTCTTTATAGTAGTTTGTTCAGGTGAACAACCCTTGGAACATACTACATCCCCAGGTGGCAAAGAACCGACATCGAGGTGCCAAACCATCCTGTCGATGTGAGCTCTTGGGGAAGATCAGCCTGTTAATGTTTTCTTGAGCGAATATATTTATATTGAAAAATGCAATGCCATGTGAACGTCTTTGTTAAGTTTACGGATTCTCAGGTGAATTTCTGGTTGGTAGAAAGAAATCCATAGAAAAAGATAAGGGCAAAGCTCCCTATTCAAGAGGAAAGATTCTTCCATTTAGGCATCCAGCAGAACCATTTGTCAGGTTTGATATTTGAAAGAGGTTGACCTCCTTACTTCTCTCATGTACACACTGAGCTACTTTTCTCCTCGGCCCATAGAGACATTCTTATCACAACCCTTTTTTGTAGGAAAAGTATTTACCGATTATCCAAGAAACTATCTCCCTCTCCGACTAGTTATCGGTGGTTCTTTCGATAATAGAAAGCACAATAGTCTTTTGGACTTCAAGAAGTGAAAGCTTACTATACTTAACACATGAAATTCATTCTTTGCAAATTCCGAGTAGTTGGTTTCAGAATTCCCGTATGAGATGGCTGAAGTAGGGGACGCAAACACTAGTTATTTTCCATTCCTTTTTATTTCTCATCAAATGAATGTCATCTTCTTCTGGAAATCCTAGCTATTCTTAGCACGATATTGGGAAATGTCATTACTATTACTCAAACAATCATGAAACGTATGCTTGCATATTCGTTCATAGGTCCATGCTTTGGCTATCCAAGAAATTCTTCCGATAGCCGAAGCATACATGATAGAGCATGTCTTTGACTTAATACAAAATCTTGATCCAAACATGTAGTGAAAAAGTTACACTTGATTTGAGAAATCATAGAGAGGAATAATATAAAAGTAGATAAGATCCGTCGGAGGCCAATGTGGCTGATCCCTTAACTATGGCAATAGCCCAGACAAGACATGAACAACATGTACACATACTATTTGACGAGTTTGTTAGTATTATGCCCTATGTCCAATCACCTATGGGATTTGTATTAACAGTTTAATATTGTATATATGATTGTAGCAACATTTACTATTTAATTATTTACTGGTTTATTTATAGCATTCCAAATAGTAAAGTCTAGTGTTTATAACGTAGAGTTTATTACAGAGAAAAGTGATGATGAAACCACTCTAATTATGTTATCAATACTAAAAATCCCTAGCCATAGTATTAGTGAGATAAGGCATCACTAATACGGATAGGTTAACATGTTCTAAGTCAATTCCTTTTGAAGGAAATAGTTGAACTCATCAACTATAGTGTAGAGACACTTAAGCTAGAAACATGGATGCTTGTAGTAGATAATTACATCGAATTGGCCTTTATAGAGATCACCATATTGTCAGTGGTTGATACTCTAAAGAATAGTGGGTGTAAGTGATCCTTAGACTTGCGATCACCATATAGAGATATTGAATATGAATGCCACTCTTTGATTCTATTCGGAGTTACACTGTAAATGGGTAACAATGGGTAGCCTTGGGAAATGGTTTGAAGTACGAAAAGATTATGAGTGATCAATAAAGAATTCACCATTTCTAAATTGTTAAGAGAAGCTATCCCTATAGCCATTTGTAAGAAGTCATGAAAGCCTTTGCAAAGCACAAGTTTAATTAGAAAAGAGTTTTTAATTAGAACTTAATGAACATGACTTATAGTACAAGAAATCTTATATATATTATGAGGATGACAAATAAGCTCAATATACCAGATTAGGGATATGTTACTAGTGAAAAAATATTAATTACACAAGAATGAATTCTTCAAATGATAGTCTTCTTCCATGACTATTCTCAATACTTTGGGGTCATGATATTTTTTAGAGGTCACTCTTGGTCTATGAATTAGAATTAGAGACTAATGATTTATAAGTGTTTAAATCGTTAAACATAATTTAATTATGTCAATTCAATATTCATTGTCAACATATTGAGAACCTATATGGTCATACAATATAACACCATTCTCTCAAGGTTTATCGAAAGTTTTGGGTTAATTTCATAAATTTCAAAAGTTTAGGGACTATTTCGCAATAATCAAATTATTTGGGGATTTTTTTGAAAAATCAAAAAGAGTCAGTTGAGTCATTAACACATGTAATAAGACATGTGTTTGGGCATATGTTATTCTCCAAAGCATGTAAAACATGCATTTGGACATGTGTCATTCTCCAAAGCAAAGACATGCATTTTTATATGTAAGGGACATGTGTAATTCACCAAGATACATTGACTCTTCTATAAATACCCTTAGACTTTCAGATGTGGATGATGATGTATTTTCAAGCTTTGATAGAATTTTTGAGTAGTTACCTTCCTTTGTTTCTCTATCACTCGTGAGGATAACGAAAATTTGGACAAAACTTTGAATAATTATTCTTCACTTTTCTAAAGTTTGAAAGTTGGAACTAGCACTCATTTATTCACATATAAAGTTATACATTTAGGTGTATAAGTTGTGGTGGTGTGGACTAATCTAGAGAGTGGATATTTAAACACCTCAAAGGAAAAAGCATATTTGTAAGAATTGGAGATCTTCAAGACGTATAAACTTTTCAAACACACTTGAACTCTAAGTTGTGTAATTTAGCAAAGATCCATAGTCAAAAAGTCTCGAAATTTTTGTTATGCAAGCTTAGCACAAACTTATGTTTGCGCTTTCACACGCAATTTTACATCATGACACGTAACATAGATTTTGGAGATCAACCAATCTTTTGGATATTCTACCAAAAAGCACTTATCGGACTTAGCTTCAAGATTATCTGATTCATCCCGCTTCGCATATGCAGGGCATCCCCAAATCCTCAAATACTTGACGTTTGGTTTCTTACCCTTCCATATCTTGAATGGAGTGGCATCAAACAATTTAGATGGAACACAGTTGAGTACTAGCGATGCAGTATCTAAGCCAAAGCACCAAAGTAATTTTGGGAGAATCGCACGCTCATCATCGATTGTACCATATCTAATAAGTCACGATTTCACCTCTCCGACATACCATTTAGTTGTGGAGTGTATGGGGAAGTTCTTTGTGCGATGATTCCCTTATCTTTAAGAAAATCTTGAAATTCGGTACTCAAGTATTCACCACCTTAAACCATAAAACTACCAGATCGGAGGGAGAGATTCTCTCTGTACACAAGCGAATTCAATGATTAGTCAACCCCTCATCCTTCGTTCTTCCCCGATCATCTAGCCATCTCTGTATTCACTGATCTAAGCCAAAGCCCCAAAATAATTTTTGGAGAATTCCACGACTCATCATCGATCATACCATATCTAATAAGGCACGATTTCTCTTCTCCGACATACCATATTGTTGTGGAGTGTACAGGGTAGTTCTTTGTGCGATGATTCCCTGATCTTTAAGAAAATTTTAAAATCCAGTACTCAAGTATTCACCACCTCACACCATACAACTACCAGATTGGAGGGGGAGAATCCTCTCTGTAGACAGGCGAATTCGATGAATAGTAAACCCTCCTCCTCCATTCTTCCTCGATCATCTAGCAATCTCTGTATTCACTGATTTGTAGGCAACCAACCTTAGCCAGTTTTTCACCCCAAGAAGGCCTCAAGGCCCAGGTACCATAGTCGTTTTCTCCATCAACTATTTTTCTCATTACCAAGCTACCTCGTCACTGGGATAACAATTTGTAGAGTATCCACACTTAGCTCCGTACACCTCTTCCCCAATGTTCCTTCTTCCGTAAGCGACCTAAGGTATGGACAAGTGGATGTTACCACCGCAACAACAAAAAAGACTGCGACGTGCAGCCATATGAGCTGGAAAATAGTTGCTCATGGAAACAAAAACAAGGAAACAGACCTATGCGAGTGTTGTATTATCTCAGAATACGAGGCTCGTGCACGGGCGTCTAGGACCTCAAAAGCCACTTAATGACTGGGGACAACAACCAAGAACCACCACATATTACATCACAAATTTCCCGAGGTACTATTACAAGGAAAGGCTTCATTATTTACTAAGTAGCCAGGGGAAGCTGGTTGCTTTAAAGATTGCTAGGAAGTTGAATCAGAGTGGTTATGTCTTTGGTTTTGCGGATTATACTATGCCACATGATACTAAATCCATGCTCAAGTGGCTTAAAAGAATTTGGATTGGAAATCTCCGATTGAAGGCCAATATAGCTCTATACCCTAAACAACATTAGCAAGCTATACCCTAGCATCCCCCTTCACAAACCAATGTGAAAATGTCAACTATTCTTGTGCCCATCAATGCTATTGCACAAGGTAAGATGGCGATGGGAGAAACTAGTAAGATGCCACCACCACCGCCACCCCCAAGCCACCAACCAAGCCAACCAAATAACCTGCACCCCAGCAGAAGAAGTGGACTCAAACTAAACCAACAGCCCATGATCAGAGGCTAAACATCATTACTGACCCTAAGCAGCCCCTCTGGCTCAAACTTGGGTATGTAGGCACATTGAGAGATGATGTTTGATGGGAAAGGCTGCAGGTTATTTCAATATCATAGTGTCCCATCACACCAACCAAGGTCCTATTATGGGACGAGGAAATCCATGACCTTGGAACATTATTAAAAACTGACTCTGAGTGGCTCTTAAACATGTTGAGTGATATACATCTATGGTCACATGATACATAACTCCTGCTTGTCTTAGATGGATCAGATTGTATGGTCTACCAATAAAGTTCTGGAATGAAAAGATCCTAACGCAGATTAGTGGACAGATGGGTATTTGTGTAAAGATTGATGAGTGTACCCTTAACCATCGTTACCTTGAGGCTGCTCAAATGTTGATACAGACAAAATGGGGTTACAAGATACCAACGGAGATTAGACTGACTATTGATGGTACTGAATTGACACTCTATATTGTGGAACTAAACCCAGACAGATTCACTCAAAGACCAACCCGGGTATGCCTCATCAGCTGCTGAATTAGACTGCAGTTCCACCCGCTCATTAGATGATTATCCCTCTGTAGATTCTAAACCTCCCCCCCCCCCCTTGTGAAATAAATGCACAGGAGTAAAGCATGATACTATATGAAGTGAAAAGAGAAGCTCAATCAGTCATAGTATACCATAACAGATAATGGATGGGAATGTTGCACCAGACACTCCTCTTACTAACTACTAGATCCCTCAGAAACTTCACTAATGGCCTAAACCACCGTGTAAGGTAGCACCCCTAGTGCCCCATAGGACCATTTTGCCACAGACCCAAGCAGTCCAACCACCAAAAAGGAATGATCACAAATCTCTACCAGAAATGCCCTAAGTGTGTGTCAGCCTACTAACTCAACCAGGCTATTAGACCAGCACATTGAACCTCAAGCTCCCAGCTCCACATGTCCAGCAGTGCTTTACACTCTATCTGAAAATGAAGGCCAACCTCTACCAGTAGCACAAACACCCTCCATGACTGATTTCCCCTCCCCCCTTGAAGCCATGAAAGTGCCACTTGCAACTCCTGGCCAGAGGACATCCAAAAGCCCTCAAACTCGAAGCTAAACCAAAAAAAGGCCAAAGAACGATCAACTCATTTTACAGGAATGGGTTGACCAGCTATCCCCATCACAAGATCCACACCACTCAGCAGGACAGATTGATCTGGCTGGTTATGATCTTCCCAGAGGATACCTCAGTAATGAAGTTGACTCCATAATGGCAGATGGGAGAAAGATAGGGCTGCCTATGGAGATGATTCAGCAGAGGTGCATCATAGGCTCATGAAAATTAATAGCCAATTGCGTAGATCTAGAAGATTGGCTACATCTGGCAGCAACAAGAAGAGAGATGACATGTTGACCCTATGAAAGTTATAACATACAATGTAAGAGGCTTATGCAGCCCCGGGCGGAAAAGAAGAATCAAAGCACTCATATCAGTGGAAAAACCAGATTTCATCAGCTTATAGGAAACAAAACTAGAAGTGGTCACCAAAGAGGTATGTAGCTTTCTATGGTTTGATAAAAATTTGATTGGGCATTTTTCGGTTCTGGAGGACTCTTGTGTATATGGAATGACAACAACTTTAAAAAGCAAAGCCTCTTCTCAGCAGACTGCGCATTGGGAATCTGTGGAACCTGGCATTAGGATGATACTATCTCAAATATGTTAAATATCTACGGCCCTAAAGATTTGCCTGCTGAGTTGAGTCAGTGGAAAGAAATCAGAATTTTGTATTCAGGAAAAGATGATCAAAGATGGTGCCTAATGGGGGATTTTAACGCCATTCTAAATCAAGGAGAAAGGCGAGGCACACCCATAGACCAAATCAGCAGGAGCTATCTCAGTTTTAGTCATTTGTCTCGAATCTACAGCACTTATTTGCCTCTAGCCAACAGAAAATTTACTTGGTATCTCAACTCTCTCAAAGCCATGAGTAGATTAGACAGATTCCTTGTTAATGATAAGTGGCTGGGTGAAAATCAAACCTGGGTGCAGACTGCTCTTCAAAAGGAAGACTCTGATCACTGTCCTATTTGTCTCTGTTCAGCTATTTTAAATTGAGAGCCGAAGCCTCTAAGGGTGTTGGACTCATGGATAGAAGACAAGTAGTATGTAAGCATGATTAAAGAAGTCTGGACTAGCACCTGCCCCCAAGGATATGCAAGCTACAAAATTCAAGTAAAGATAAAGGCTCTAAAAGCTAGCATTAAGGAGTGGAACATAAATAATCATAACAGTTTGTCAGCCAGAAGGAAACACTTACTGGGAATACTTGCAGAAATTAAAAGAATAATGGAAACTTGCCCTAACACACTAGATGAATTAGCCCTTCAAGAAATCAGCCAACTACGAGATGAGCTAGCAAAAAATCACCTCAGCCATGGATGCCTCAAGCTACCAGAAATCTAGAACTAGATGTCTGCAACAATGGGACTACAATACTACTTGTTTCAACCGTATGGTAATAAACAATAGAAGAATGAATACAATCCTAGGTGTATGGAATGAGGGAAATTGGATTAGTGGCCCTGACATGTCAAGAACTGCTTCTACAAACATTTTATAGAAAGATTCAGGGAAGATTATTGGCAAAGACCTCAATCTCTAAATATGATGTTCAACAGACTAAGCCAGTCAGCTGCTAGTACCCTCCTACTCCCCTTCTCCAATTCACCCTGAATCCAGGATTGCAACAACTCCAAAAGCCCAAGCCCTGACGGATTAAACTTCAAGTTCATCAAGCAATTCACCCCCTATTACAGGAAGATCTTCTATTACTCTTTAGAGAATTCTACAGGAATTGTAAGCTTTCAAAATCAACAAATACAGCCCACATCACCCTTTTAGCCAAAACAAAGAACCCTCTAAAAGTGCATGACTATAAGTCCATCACACTAATAGGAGCTATACCAAAGATTCTTTCCAATGTTCGTGCAAACAGACTTAGGCCCCTACTTCCACAGATCATATCACCTCAACAGATGGCTTTCATTAAGCAAAGGAAGATCTTGGATGGAGTGATGATAGCAAATGAGGCCTTGGACGAATGCAAGAAACTTAAAAAATAGGCCCTTGTCTTTAAGGTGGATTTTGAAAAGGCGTTTGATACAGTGAACTGGTCTTAGCTCTTAAACATGAAGACAGCCATGGGATTTCGTGAAGTATGGTGCTGCTGGATTAAAGAAATGTTGCAGTCAGCTTCAAGTTCAATCTTAGTGAAAGGTAGCCCAACTAAGGAATTCTATCCTCAAAGGGTACTGAGACAGGGGGACCCACTCTCCCCTTATCTTTACCTCATTGCAGCTGAGAGCTTATCCACAATGATCAGCAAAGCAACAGACTTGAACC
>JAOWBN010031946.1:0-10260 GCA_028565015.1 Pinguicula moranensis | reverse complement strand
CACCTACAAAGCCATGAACACATAATGTATCTTTGTTGCTAGTCAAAATGCATCGTTGCCCTTATATTGAAGTCTCTTGTTGGCCTCAGAATGGCCTCTTATATGTACTGCCTTACTCCAAATAGAATCCTTAGAACATGAACCATCAGGGAAGAAATCTGTTGGATATTATTTCTTGGAGAGTAACTTATATACCCTGCCCTTGATTTAGTTTGTCAGGTGAGAAAACTGAGTTAAATTTGTACTGCTTGCATAAGTATACTCTGCCGCCTTGAGTAGTCACCTTGAATGCATGGTAACATAGCCAGTTATTGCTTCTATCCTTCACTTGAATCTTCATATACATATTTTCGCAGTCATGATCACCCCTGGTATGATTGTTAAAGGCCGGAGAAAGTAAGATTATAATTGAGGTCACCATTTGGATCAACAGGTGAACATGCTGTGATCTTAGATCACATGCAGTTACCACTCTTCAGTACCTACCATGTACCACATTGAAAAATCAAGTAGTAAGATTGCACCATACATACAAAGCCATCACTTAGATATTGTTGAATGTCATCATCATCTGGTTCTGTAAGTGGACGTACCAGGGAACATTTAAAGTCACACATCTTCAGTACCTGCCCTGTACCACGTTAAAGATCCAAGCAGTAAGAATATACCAGGTGATCCAAGCAAGTAAAACTGCAAAATGTAAATAAGGCCATTCTGTCCTATATATGCAGTATTAATTTTGAAATACTAGGAAAGCCTGAGGTTGAATCAACCAGACAGAAAAGCTATAAGGGAACAATTTAAATTGTTTCCTTGCTTTTATCCATAACCAAGACTACTTTTGTACCCCATGCAGTAGCAAATGTTTATGAGGAGTTCCACAGTATCCCTACTAGGGCCATCCAAATGGAGTTCCGTGCTGGGACGTTTACACTAGGAAGTGTTGTATGAGAGTACATCAATAGGGGGAATAGTAGAACCCCCAGCAACCGCAACTATGTTTAACCAGTCAACTATTCCTTTCCAAATATGCACAGAGATGGAACATTCAATGAATAGGTGAGTTGAAGTTTCATCATGTGAGTTGCATAGGGGACATGTGATTTGCAGATCTGCTGGAATTATTCCTCTCATCTGTAGTGAAGACTTAGTAGGAACAACATTTTGTATTAAGAGCCAAGCAAATATACAAACTTTTTTAGGTGCAAGACTATCCCATATGAGATTGGTTAGTGCAGTGTGTGAATTTGGATAAACCTGTTGATAATCCGCTGAAATCAGTTTGTAGGCTTCTTTAACATTGTATGTTCCATCCTTGTTGCAACTAACCAGATATTTATCTTTAGAAAGAAGCTGAGGTGAGATATTCTGTAAGCTTCCTATAAGAATGTTGAGATCCGAGATGTCTGTAGCAAGGAGTTGCCTCCTCCACCTCTAGTTCCAAGTCCAAACTCCGTTAATCCATTGACCAGCATCAGCTACACAGATCTCTTTGAAGAGCTCATTCCTATACAAGTGACGAAAGCTAGCTGCCAGAGTAGAATTATTGTTCTGCATCAGCCACTTGTCCTGCCAAAATCGAATGTGCTCCCCACTTCCTAGGTGCAATTGTATATTATCTCTAAACCAGCTGCAGTTCAGTGCTTCTAGTAGGTTTAACCACCATTCAGACGCATATCTCCTACCCCTCTGCCTTCCAACAACAGGAATGTTTACTGATGAGTGCAGGGCTCTCTGACCACCAATGAGAAGATGAGCATTACCTCCATATTTAGAACTTAGGATGGTTGTAGCTATAGAAGGTTCATTGTTCAACAACTGAAGGCCTCATTTACCTAGCATGGCAGAATTGAAAGAGTGCAAATAGCGGGCTTCTAGCCCTTCATTAGCCACGCTGGTGCACATTTTTGCCATGATGTTAGACATAGTTTTCTCTTCTCACTTGTGCTCCCCCCAAAAATCCTCTTTGTATTGATGTAAGCCGCTTAATAATGCTCTTTGGGGCCTTGACATAAGAGAAGAAATGTGATGGTAAGGCAGCTAAGGCTGCATTCAGAAGAACCAACTTACCACCAGAAGACAACTGTTTATGCTCCCAAGAGGATAATGTGTTGCTGAATTTGTTTATAACAGGCTGCCATGTACTAGCCTTCTTTATCCGAGCCCCTACAGGTAAACCTAAGTATTTGAAAGGAATCGTAACAGGTTGGCAATTGAGATAGGCAGCCATATCACTCAAAACATCAGCTTGCACATTTACTCCTATGAGTTTGCTTTCAGCAAAATTAATTTTCAGCCCTGAAATCAATTAGAATTTGAGCAAGATGGCTTTGAAAGCTTGCACTGATTTCGAATCTACCTGGCCAAAGATTAAGGTATCATCCGCAAATTGTAGGTGAGATACAAGCACCTGCTTTTTGCCTATCTTCAAACCCAATAAGAGCTGAAGTTCAGTGGCCTTATTAATCATTGCAGATAATCCTTCAGCAGCTAGCAGGAAGAGCAAAGGAGATAATGGATCTCCTTGTCTAATGCCACAGGAGGGGTAGAACTCCTTGGTAGGGCTACCATTAATTAAAATTGAAGATGAGGCACAATCTAGCAGGCCCTTTCAACCACCCATTGCCAGCAGGGAGGAAACTCCATTTTTTCCATGATCTGAAGCAAGTATTTCCAATTTATTGTTTCAAATGCCTTCTCAAAATCAACCTTGAATATTAGGGCATTCTTTTTCAGTTTTATAACTTCATCTATGACCTCATTTTCTACTACCACGCTGTCCAAAAGTCTTCTTCCTCGATGAAGGAAGATTGAGTAGAACTGATCAGAGAACCAATTACCTGGCTGATTCTGTTTGCCAAGGTTTTTTGAGATGATTTTTGGCATGGTGCCAATAAGTGTAATGGGCCTAAAATCCTTAACAAACCGAGGAGTAAATGTCTGGGCTAACAGAGCAATATGTGATGCATTGCTGCCTTTGCATGATCGGCCAAATCTGTAAAATTCATTCATGAGAAACATTATATCTGGCATCAGTATAGGCTGAAAATATTTTATGAAGTTGAAATTAAGGCCATCAGGCCCTGGACTATTCTGACCATTGCAGTTAGATATGGAAAATAGGACTTCAGCCACAGAGAAAGATTGTAGGAGGAAGCTTTTGCTAGGTTGATCAAGAACTTTTAATTGCAATGATAAGGTTGGTCTGACTTGAATTTTTTCTGTAAATCTTTATCTGAAATGATGCAAAAAACACTCCTTGATCTGAATTGGATACTGAACCATCCAAGATGCCATTAATTCCATTGAGATCTCTAGATTTCCTAAGGCTGTTATGGAAGAAAGCTGAATTCATATCCCCCAGTTGAAGCCATTGGATCCGAGATTTCTGATAAGCAGAGTTGTTCATATTCTTTTGCACCATATCCAGCTGGGATTGCATATCTGCTAGGTGAAGTTGATCAAAGGGGGTTTATCATCCTCTACTGCTAGCTTTATTTCTCTTATATTTTGCAAAATAGATTTCCTCTGCTCAGACCAGTTCTGTGGTGTAGAGATATTCCACAGTTTAATGTTTTCTCGGAGATTCTTGATCTTCCTAAAAATCTGATAGCTCATGTATCCGGTTACTGAAGTATTGCACCAGACATGTGCCACCATATCCGTGTATCCTTTGTCAAGAAACCAACTTTCCAGAACCTTTAAAGGTTTTGGCCCCCAATTCAGTTGATCAGATGACACTCACTGGACAATGATCAGAACCTGTTTTGTCCAAGCCTGCATGTGTCCAGTTTTCCCCAGTAGCTAGCCACCTTCTGCTTACAAGGAACCTATCTAGTCGGCTCATGGCATTTAAAGATTTCAGGTACAGTGTGAATTTCCCGCATATTCAAATTCTGCATTCCCAAATTATTGATGAAAGAGTTGAAGAGAGTCACTTCCTGTGTATGATTATGAGCAGCCACGCCTTTGCGTTCCTTCAAGTCCAACACCGCATTAAAGTTCCCCATCATACAGCATTTGTCCTGCATCAGAGGTAGTAATACACCTGTTAACTGACTCCATTGTTCCTGCTTTTTATCCAAATCACATGGTCCATAAACATTGATCATATGAGAGATGACAACTTCTCCATGCCAATGTCCTGAGACTCCCAGAAATCCATCTCCATCAAACAAGGAAGATCTGACAAATCTATTCCTATTCCATATACAAAGCAGGCCCCCAGATGATCCATTTGAACCCGAGAAAATCCAATCAAACCCGATAAAAAGTTGTGTTCCATAGATAAGAACACAATTTTTTATCAATTGTGTTGAGTTTTGTTTCTTGAAGACTAAGAAAGTCTATCTTCTCCTCCAAAATTAGATGCTTAACCTGTTGTTTCTTCTCATATCCCCCTAATCCTTGAACGTTAAAGTTCACAATTTTTATGAGTAACCATTGCATTTTTCCCCTTTAGATCATATTGATGACACAACAGCTTTATGATTATTTCTAGCCATATCTTCTAGAAGTTTGCAAAATTTCCCATGTTGAGAACCATAAGACACTCCAAGTTGAGCTCCCAGTGACAATAGATGTAATGTGTGAATTAGATAGTGGATCAGGTCAGTTTGTAACTGGTGATGGCAAGTTTGCAGTAGGCAGAGGGGGGCTAACTGAAGATAGGGCTACCAGATGTCCAAGCCATTCTTCCAAGATGGCTAAGTTATTAGCCCGAGTTGGATCTTCCTCTTTCCTTGTTTGACTCCTAGTTTTAGGTCTGCAGCTACTGAGTCTTGGCCTGCCCACTTTTCTTTTAGGGGTGGTCACCACAGTTGTTTGATTCAATGGATGAAAACCCTCATAGGAAACAAGAACATCAGTTAAGGTGTCCTCCCCCGCATCCTGTGGGATTTTACAATACTCAGTTGGGAATCCTCCACAGTAATTGATTCCATCTCCTCCAAATTAGGTATAAGAATAGAGTCTTCTTCACCTAACTTCTCTGCAACCATAGTCTTTCTAGGAGTGACTAGTAACATTGCCCCACCTGCAGAACTAGATGGTTGAGGTAGATTGTATTCTTCAGATTTTAACTCTTGTGATGACTTCCCTAAGTTTACCTCAGAAAAAGGTAGATCATTGTAATAGAAGGGTACCAATGCCTGGTCTAAAGGTCACGGGCTAGATTTGTGATCAGGATTAGATGGGGGCCACCAGTAGATCCTGCTAGGTTGCCACTGTTGAGAGGGAGGCGTTTTTGAGATAAGAGGATCAAGAGAAGCCTTTGATGAGGGCGTGAATAGCTACATCTGTAGGTTTTTGATGATAGGGGGTCATCCTCCGAATATCTGAATGATCTTCCTTGGATATAATTGGGTCCATGAAGTCCATGGAATTTTCTAGAGAGGGTGCAGGAGAGGACATAGTATCAGAATCAAAAGTAGATAGTAGATCACTCTGCCAGGGCGACTTTATCTTGACAGTTTCTACAATATGCAAAGTGTAATCTATGCCATCGTCAGCCACCTTCAAGCGTTACAATTTTAGAGCCAAGAGGAATCTGGACCACCAAATAAGCAGCTTCCAAATCCTAAAAGAAAAGGAGGAGTAGGAGTCAGTCTTCAAAGAAGATCGAGGATGTTTAGAGAGGGTGATGTCTGCAATACTGATTAAGTTTTCTTGCCTATGGCAGACAAATTCTGTTGACTCCATGCCTAAATGGGAAGACCAAAAAGCTATAACCAGCAAATACGGCTGCTTGCTGGAGGTTGGGGGACCATGGAGATATGTCTTTGAGCCAACTTTCCAACCAATTCTTATCCTTACAGATTAAGTTGCTCAAATCCATAGGTTCATCCTCCCATAATAATATTTTGCCAGGACTCAATGGACTAGCCCTCACACTCAGGTAGCAAGCAAATTTTAAACACCTTTGGAAGTCGCACATATTATCCTTCTGCAACAGTGAGGTGATATAAACACGTCCAAGCTAGGAATCCGCTGGCACATTAGAGGTAAGTGTTAATAGATCCTCAGCAATAGGATTGGCGCCAGAGGTTGAAGCACCAGTTGCTAAAGGCTCCACTTTGGGTTAGTTAAGGAACTTGATGATTTCACCATTTTGTTAACACGAGAAGCTTTAGGATACCTTGCCCGATTTGCTTGTAGACGGAAGGATCCAAGCCAAGTATTATTCAACTTGAACAGCATAAGATCTGTATCATCAACATCAATGAATTCCATAAACCCAAAGTGAAGCCCTTTAACATTGAGTTTGCGAGCAATCGAGAGGTTTTGTATTTTCCCTTGATGTTTCAAAGCGCTACACAGTCTATTAGAATCACAGCCTTGAGGAAGATTGGTGAGATAAAAGTAAGTTATTCTCGGAAGGGGAGTAGTTACTGGTGGGATTCGAGGTCCCAGCTTATCATGGACCGAGCGTGGGTTCTGTTGAATAAAATCCTGGTAAGACAGGACCAACGGAGCTTTCCCAGCTTTAATAACAGCTCTCCACATGAGCTTCAGCTGATGAGAGGGTATCATCCATGGATTCATAGCTGCATAGTGAGGTTGGGATGCACGGCAAGAGTAGAATAGTAACAGAGGAAGTAGGGAAAATGGTAGAAAGGGTGCCAAGAAAATGGTTTGTGAGGGCGTTATCGATCGATCGGAATATAAATCAAACCCCTAAATACCAAATAAGTATAAATATTATGAGGACGCCATCGATCGATCAGAATATATTATGGGGGCATCATCGATCGATTGAAATATATTGTGAGGACGTTATCGATTGATCGAAAACAATTATGAGGGCGTCATCGATAATCGGAATATATTATGAGGGCATCATCGATAGATCGGAATATATTATGATGGCATCATCGATAGATCAGAATATACTATGAGGGCATCATCGATTGCTCGGATATTACCAATAATTTAATAAGATACTCTGTATTATATATATATATATATTCAATCTAAAATTTATATAATTTTTTTTATAGATCCATAAACTCTAACAAGTAAAATCCTACAATCGTTAACTTCTATAATTTATACGTGAGTGAGGGCGTCATCGATCAATCGAAATATTACTAGGGTGTCATCGATCAACCAGAAGTATTACATAAGCTACCCAATAATTTATACAATAACACTATAATTTATATAAACATTCTAATGCCTACACTATATACTTGATGAATTCCAGACCTTAAAAATCATACAAACCCAAATTTCAATAGTTAACATGTAGGCGAGTAAAACATCCAATCGGAGTAAGTATGATGAGGTCATTAATCTGTTGGAAGATGATAAAATATGGTGACAACAAAAGTACCTATAGATCAACTATGCTATGTGTTAGGATTTCGTTCGAATCTGAAAGTGTTAAGATAATTTGTATGAATATGCAACCAGATATTAAAAATAAATTGAAAAAACAAAAATAGTAAAATAAAGAGGCAATATAAGGCCCATGGTTCGTCGGATCCTTGGATCCGGTTAGTCCACGTTGAGCTTCGAAATTAGATACTCTTGTAGCTTGTATTTCTCCACCAAACGTCCAGTTACAAGATCTCAACTTCTTCAAGCCGGAAGAAAAAACACAAAAATAATGGCAATACTGCCTCATAATGTGACAAATATGTCACAAGATCTATCCCAATTTGACAACAGACACCGAGAGAAACAAGATCAAAGTACAAGTAAGGAGTTCGAAGGGTTTTCATAGAGAGGTTTTGGAGCTCGAGAGAAGAAGATTCAGAAAAGTGAGTCAATGCGTCAATTTCCAGCTTTTATACCCCGACTGCTTCTCTAATCTGGACCATTGAAGAGAGTTGGTCGCTTGGTTGTGAGACTTCCACTTTCTTAGCCGTTTGATTCAGCTTTTGATCGAACGACCCATCTCTTCTCATTACTTGACTAAATATCAGCCATCGGATTGCAGCAGCATTTGAGCGGTCCTGTTCAACTGTAATTAATGTTTTGGAGTACCAAGGCACCGCTGCTCACCAACCGTTGGATATGAGTTTACACGAAGGGCCACGATGTATCACGGCAGTCGATACGTCGATTTTAAATTCGACCGTCGGATGAGACGCATAAAGGACAACCATGATTTCTCCATCACATTTAGTCAAAACTCACACAGGGTCGTTAGATTAGAATTACAGATCAACGATTCAGATTTTAACAATTGTATCAATTACAGCCACCAGATCACATAAGATATTAACCGCTCTGATTATAACACGAATTAGGGATTATTTTGTAACTTCAATTTTTCAACACTATGTTCTGGATATATATCTATAATACACTCTACAGTCATTGTAAGTTACGACCCTAGCAACAACTAAAATCCTACAATTCTAAATTTCTAAGGGGGTGTTTTGTGCAGCCTTTTTATGCTTATTTTTTAAAAAATGTGCTTATAAGTCAATTATAATTTTAAGAAGGTTGCGCAAGCTTATGATCTCTCAAATATGTTAGTATATAAAACTCACACAATCAAGATCCATTAAGTAAACGATCGAGAAAGCGATTTGTCAAACGTACAGAATGGAGAAAACAAATTTACCATTACAAGCAAAAAGTAAAGGATTAGTGCGGCAGAAAACAGGACAGTAGAAAAAAGGAGAAGGGAATGGGAGGGAATTTATAGCGACAGAAACTTGTCAAATAAAAAAAAAGGAAAGCTACGCGTACGCAGAACACTAGAAGGGAATTTATAAGAAAAATGAAATGGCTGTATTTCATTTTCGCTTCTATTTTATTTTTACTGCAGTTTATTTTCTTTTAAATTATTTGTATTCCAATTGATTTTTTTTTTTATCTCAATTCACTTCATTACGTTTATTTTATTTTATTTTTTTACTGTATTTCAATTTATTGTGTTTAATTATTTTTTTTCTAATTTATTATATTTCTTCATTTAATTTATTATTTTCATTTTGTTTTATTATTTTATGGACCAACTTGATCAATTGCCAAGGCTCAGAAACCAACGGGCGGTTGAAACTAGAAAAATAGGTTTCCCAAAAATGCCTATGGTGTGTATTTTACCTCTTGCAATTTTACCCACAAAAAAATGCCCAAAAGGAGTTGTCAAGGAAAAGATTTAGGTTAGAATGAACGCGCAAGGAAACAGATTTGTTGTCGTAAGCTATGCAAAAGTTTTGTTTAGCACATATGGAGCTGTAAAAGATTCCTATTAGATTAAAAGGAGAAACGCGCAAGAAAACAGATCAATAAAGATGATAGTTTCATGTCTTCTTTACTGAATTTCTCCGAAATCCCGAGAAGCTGACCCAACATCCTCTTATTCCTGCTGACCAAACTAGGATCTTCATTCTTTGGCAGCATCCATGGCTGGGGTTCCACTGGTGAGATCTCAATTTCCTTTGATGGCCTTTGGTTTGCCCAATTTGATGGCCTCTTCTCAACTTCGTCAACATTTCATTTGCAATCTCTCCTATTTCACCCACAACATCTTTATGTTGCCGATAAACTTCTGCTTCTTGAACACCATCCAATGTTTCCCCATCTTTGACCTTGACAACAGCTGAAGAAAGTCACCTTTTTGCTGGGGGTTGGTCCTCCAAATTTATTCTCTCCATAGGCCGAACAAAACCAACGATTGTGGGCACCGTTGGCAATAAAATTACGAGGTCCAGCTCACGCAATACCACCATGCCGGCCCCCAGTATATCCTCCATACCTTTCAAATGATTTTTCAGTATTAGCCTCATCAGGTGAAACTTGAACATTAGATATTTCTCAATCTTCGTAGGAACCTTCATTTTTGGCTGGAGTCTCTATAAGACCCAGATCCACTACCACGCACACGGCAGTTGTAGGAACTCATGGTCAGGGGCGGAGCCAGGATTTTTAGTGAGGGGGGGAGAATTTTTTTTTCAAGTAAAGTGGATCGAGTTAGGTTGAATCGGATAAATTTTTACTGAAATTTTTTCTCTCAATAAAGTGTTTAATGGAGCGCTATTGTCAGCTGATAATACATCCATAAATATGAATTTTCAGATTAGTATAACTTTAAACTATTTTTTAAGAAAATAAAAAACTAGTAAATCTTTTTTTTTTTTTTGGTAGGTAATCAGACGCCCAGGCGCGTAAGGTAGCAGGTCTACCCCAAGCCTCTGACACTCCCCTTTACCCTAAGGAAGGGAAGCCCTACTTCGGTATCCTTCGGGCCCATTGGGCCCTCCGACTAATCCAGAATATCCTTCGCAAATTGGCGCCCAGTGG
>JAOWBN010031935.1:0-10261 GCA_028565015.1 Pinguicula moranensis | reverse complement strand
CATTTTTCTGTTTGCCAGCACTATTTCTGTTGAATGCATCAAATCGTTTGATGATTAACAATAATAATCGATAAGCTTTTGAATCAACAGCAATCTACTCGACCAAAAAAATTTGGTTGGTTGTTCATGAGCAGTTGTCACCCGTGGTCACCAACACAACGGTTGATTGAGGTGTTAAAAGACCATTTTGCCCTCCCTCCTCGCACAACAAAAATGAGCTGACATCACATAACTTCTAAGGGGTAAAATTGTGAACTTATGTTTTTGTATCAATCAAAGCGCGCATGTTCACCCTCTATCCTTAAAAAGTGCGATAAATAATAATTAGGGTCGATTTTGTACTTATATTTATTTTCTCATTTTAATTCTCTTTTCGATTTTCATTTTAATTCTACATCTTCTTTTAATTTTGTAGTATTTGAGTGTTTGATAAAACTATGAAAAAATTAAAAAATTTAATAAAATAGTGTTTGTAATCAAATTTTGTAAAATGATTAAATAGTATTTGTAGTTAAATTTGATACGATAACTTCAATTTATTTACGAAATTGCCATTAAAAGTAAAAGTAGAAAAAAGTAGTCTCCTACCTACTTATAAAAAAAAGAGTTTTGACTGAAAAAAACAGAAGTAGAAGTGGAGTTTTATACTACTATTTTTAAAATAATCTAAAAAAAAGGAGAATGAGAAAAATAATCTGAAAAAATAGTAGTACAAAGCTGGCACTTAATAGATAATTTTATCAAATGTAGCCCAATCATTTTGATGAACTTCTTGCTTGTTGAAACACTCTTCCTTTGTGGGAGATTGTTCCTTTGTGACCCTGATGGACCGGCAAAATACCTCATCCTCGATGTTTCAGAAAGATTAGCCTTTTTAGAACGAATTACTCAAGAGTCCAACAGGGAGTGCTTCAAGAACTTGTGGATGTCACAGCAGCCCCTCTCCGAACTTTGTCGAATATTGCGGGATGAATGCGGTCTAAAAGATGATCAGTATGTGTCGGTCGTTGAGAAGGTAACAATATTTCTGCACACCATAGCTTACCACCATAAAAATAGAGTCTTACAGAGTAATTTTTAGTGTAGAGGTCATACCGTCAGTCAATCGTTTCACCAAGTTCTGTGTGTTGTCCTCAAATTGTGTGGTCGCCTTCTTGTACAACCAGTCTGTATCAACGATACATGCGTCAAAAGGCGATGGAAAAGCTTCCAGGTATGTCTCATTAAGCTTTCTGTTAACACAACTTTCAATAGCATTGCACTTGACTTTCATTAATGTTGGTTAGGCGTGGGCAATCGAGATTCGGGATTGGGTATGCCTAAATCTCAATCCCGACCCAAACTTTGTTCGGGACCGGGGATCCCGACCTGAGTCCCGCAATCCCGAAAATTTTTGGAACTTCGGGCCTCAGGTCGGGCCTCGAGTTGTCCCGAGGCCCAAAATTGCTTCGAGCAATTTGGGTTAAACCCTAAAACTAAAAAAAATCTTCAAAATTCAAACTCCTCTGTCCGTTTCACTTTCAAAATACAGCACAAACACATAGCAAGTTATCATACAGCAGAGAACAAAAGTTTATACTTATTACTATCAACATCTTTGTCGGTCAGCAACTGTTTACTATGTTTTCAGATTCCAACCCGTCTTCTTCTTTGGGATTAATTGTAGAAAAGTCTTGAAAGATGGGGCTAAAGGCTATCTCAGAAGGAGTGGGTACATCTAACAAAATTGTCATTCTATGAAGTATGCATATCTAACAAAATTGTCATTCTATGAAGAATGAACTAAAATTATGAGGCAATTCGTCCGGAGGACAGGTTTATTTAGGGTCATTCAAGATTCACCCATGCATGACAATGCTTAGATTTTTCATAGTCTAGGATGGACAAAAACTTCAAAGCATTTTGCTGTCATATTGTTATGAAGTATGGAATTCTACTATGTTTTATGTTTGAATGAATTATGTACATGTTCATGAACAAAATGCAAAAATTGTCATTCTATGTCGGACCATATAATATATACATTAGATGAGTAATCCGTGAAAGTAATTGTAGGAGAGCATCCTAAAATTGCCTTCATCCTTGCTTAGACTATCTAATTGTAAGAGAGCATCCTAAAATTACCCTCATCCTTGCTTAGACTATCTAATTGTAGGAGAGCATCCTAATTTTTTTTTACTTTTATTGTCTCCCAAATTTCATGTCTTATACAACTACTTTTATCCATCAATATCTAAAACCTATTGTAGATATTGAACTTCAATCTGGAAAATCTGGAAAATTTTGTGGATTCAAAGAATGGCTACTCAAATGCAAGTCCCTTTAGAAGAAGACACTCATAACAAATAAGAGGAATAGAAAGTCATAACAATGATCCGTCTTCTTCCTACATTTCACAAAGCCACAGATCTCTTCCAGCCGCCAAGAGCTCAAATCTCTTCCAGCAGAGTGAGGCGTCAGGTCGACGGCGGCAAAGCGAGCGAGGGAGTGAGGCGGCAGCCCGCCGTCGAAGTGAGCTAGGGATTTAGGTTCACAAGGCGGAAAGGAAATCTGCAAATCTGGATGTGGAATTATGGATATGATATAACATATATCGTGGATACTGTATAAGGTTACTTCACCTTTCTTTATTTTTTAATTTTATTATATATAAATATATATACTAATTTCAGGATTCAAGTTTGTCCCAACATTTATGGGCCAAACCCGATCCCGACCCGATAAAAGTTTGGGATTGATTTATCAGTCCCGAACCCGACCCGATGTCTCAATTTTCTGTGAAAAAGTGGGACTCGGGACGATCGGGACTCGGGGGTTTTCCGAGGCCCGATTCCCGTTTGCCCACCCCTAATGTTGGTTCTTTACAAGGATGTGTGGGTGTGTTGGACGGTATCTACATACCAGTACATATCCACGTAGAATATCAACCACATTACCGAACAAGAAAAGGGCACTTGTCAACAAATGTTCTTTGAGTGTGTGACACATGTGGGCGATTTATCTACATGCTAGCTGGTTGGGAGGGCTCAGCTGCAGATAGTCGTGTGCTGAGGGATGCACAATCTTGGCCAAGTGGTCTTAGGGTTCAATCTAGTATGTGCAATTCCATATAGTAGGGTTATGACATTTGTTTCAAAAAATACAATATGATATGTTGTTACGTATTGTTTTTGTAGGAACATATTTCCTATGTGACAATGGGTATATGAATGGCGAGGGGTTTCTCACGCCGTATTGGCACATGAGATATCATCTTTGAGAATGGGATAGCGGAAACAAAAGTTCAAAAAACGAGAAGGAGCTATTCAATGTCCGTCATTTAGCAGCCCGCAACGTGATAGAAAGGGCATTTGGTATTTGAAAGAAGCGATTAGCTATTTTAAGGAGCCCCAAATTCTTCCCTATTAGCACACAAAGCGACATAATTCCAGCATGTGCACTGCTCCACAACTTTGTCATCAACGTCAACCTGTCTTACCCGTTATTAGATCCTTCAGCTGCACGCGCAGCTGGTCTAGAGAAGCGTAGACAAACTGAAGAAGTTTACGGAGAGGAGCAGCTTGTATCTCCCAATTCCTCGGCATGATGGAATCAGTTTCAAGACAACCTCGCTGCAGACATGTGGGCTACATATTCTGCTCCTAGTCGTTACCGAGGCATTATTGATTCCTAGTTGGCATATGAAAGTCTAATTTGCTTTATCTTGGTTTTTTGAACACATGTTTTATACTGGTTGTTTAAACAATTGATTTGTTATATTGTGTTTCTTTTGAAGTAAGATATGTTTAATTAATATTGCTTTGACAATTGATTTTGTTATTTGATTGAACAGGTTACTTGAAACATTTTTTCTTTGTACATTTTATTTGTTCGGCTTGTATGTGTAGGGTATTTACAATGGATACATCAAGCCACATCAACGCAGAGGACGAGGTAACATCTGGAAGGAAAGAAGAACGGTACCAAGCACTGCAAAGGCTAGGAAACAAATTGATTGCTCAGAACAAAAGCTCAAAAGGTAAAGGTTGAAAATACTAGTGAGCCAGTCAGTGAGAAGTCGTATCTCTCACCAGATGAGGATATGACATTGTTAAACATTCTAAAAGGAGCTTGCGCTTAAGGGGTTGAAGGCGGGGTAAGGATGGAAGAGAGGTACGCATCTCAAAGCCACTAGTAAGATCAAGTCATTGGTCGTAGGGAGCACCATTACTGCGAAGAACGTGCTTAATAAAATTCATAGCTGGGGTAAGCAGTATCGCCTATTGAGTGAATTCTCCAGGTTGAGTGGTGTTTCAATAGATGCGAGCACACATGCTGTAGTTGTGGACTCTGAAGAAATGTGGAAAGAATATGCTCAGGTATTCATTTTCTTTTTAAATCTTTGACTACGCATGATTTAATTCCAAAGCATGTGTGTTTGATATTTTTTTTTAGGTGAACAACAAATACTTGTCTCCCTGAGGGAAGACCTTTCCGTATTACAAGCTTTGGTGTGAGTTGTTTGGGCAATTCAGGGCAACAGGTTCAGGTGTTAAAGACCATGTAATGGCGGAGAAGACGCTTAAGAAACCTACCACTGATGTCCATGAGACAATAGATGAATCTGAGGAGATGATGGACGGCTCAGTCGATCCACCAGCTACAGATGTTGATGACCGAACCGAGCAGTCCCAAACTAACAATAGTGGGGGGAAGCACGAGAACCAATTGCCAGCAGCAACACCAGCAACGCAGGCATCACCACCAAAGCTGAAAGTACACTCTCGAAGATGGACATTGCTTTTGAAAAAGTAGCGCTACTTTTTGAGAAACAAAACCAAATGGATGTTGAAGAGTGCAAGCTGGAGAAGACCCTAAAGTTGAGGCGACAGCTGGATGAGTGTGGTGAGCTAGAATTGGCCACCAAGATACGTCTTATTTAACATCTTCTCAGCCACGAAGGACAATACTACTATTGGACAACTTCAGACACAACTGAGAGGGCTAAACTCGTTCAACTATTCTGCAAGGGGAAACTGGACTAGATTTTAGTTATGGTTGCTTTTTATTTTGGTCCTAACTGTGCAGACTTGTTGGAACCATGTTATTTGGTTGGTATTAATCATAGTAGGTTGCGTAGCATGTTAGTTCTTTGTTTTGAGAATGACTTTGGAAGTGACTGCTAGGTGTAGGTTTTCACCTGAAGTGCTTTTTTGGAGAGATTGATGACATATGGATTGGCTTTAAGTTTATAAAATTTAAGTGCATTATTATGTTATGGCAGGAATGATGTCCTTTTTTTGGCAACATTACATTGGCAAGCGAATTTCACCCACCGTTTGGTACGGTGTCATTGAGTGGTTTACGTCTAATTTCACCAGCAATACCCCACCCACCATTTGGTACAGTGGTTGTGGGTGGGCTAACTAGTATAGATCATTGTTATCCAGTTTGGTAAAGTGGTTGTGGGTGGGCTTAGTAGTGCAGATCATTGTTATCCAGCTTGTTCAATAAACAATCTACATCAGCATGCTAATCAAATCTAAAATATGAATAATAAGCTATTCTCTTCATTTTTTCTCCTCCTTGTTCAGGGCTGGGAACCGGTTGTGCTAATCAACACTTAAGCACAGACAGAGTTAAAACCTTTTTAATTTATATGAGTTTAATCCTACAAAAGTTGGTATACAATTTAAGTGCGAAATGGTATCAAAGTGACATAATTTCAGTAAAAATGACATAATTTCAATAGACACATTAGCGGATTCAACCCTAAAACACAACAACACAGACAGTACCCAATACAATAGAAACAAACTAGGTGAAGTAATCAGTAATAATGCAGGATGCAAAACTAGCGGTTGGAAGGGGATGACGATGAACAGTATGGCCAGGTTCATCGCCATCAATTACGATTAGGTGATCTTCAACTTCGCCATTTTTTGCATCGATGATGATGGTGACCGAAAGGGGGGGTTCTCAGGATAGCGCTTACCTTCCTTGTGCATCCGTGCGTACATACGAAGGGAGAAATAGGTGACTGGTTTCACAAGGCGACTGCGACCAGACGACAACGGAGTCGGCCAACCGAAAAGTGGGTTATCCATTCCCGGATACATTCATTTGCGATCAAGCGAGGTTTTAAGCGGAGGAATGCGCCGTTTCCAATCGGGTGAGGGTTTGGGCAGATGGCTAGGGATTCAGAGATCTAATTTAGGTATTTATATCAAAGTTAGGAGGGTATTTTGTGTAATTCAGTCAGATTTAATCTTTTGTAGATGGACGTAAGTAGATTGTCCGTTGTTACCAAACAACATATTACTATAAGTGGTTAAACCCCAACTAATGTACCAAACAGGGGTTTACACATTCCGCCTAAATTTAACCCACAGCTATCTCGATAGCTGAAAAAAAGTTATCTAGAAACCAAACGCACCCTTAAGGGTTCATTTCGTAGCGAGATAGAAGTTATCGCTCGTTTTGGATAACTACGGAGTTCTTTCAAGATTGGAAAACACATAATGCATTTGGTACACACCTCACAGTGTTTGGGATAAGTCGAAAATTTTGGAAGTTGTATGGTAACAGATAATAATCGTAGGTTAAAGTTTCCACGTCGATAATTTAGAGGTGAATGGATCAATTTACCCTTTCTGGTAGACTATAAAAGCCGAACGCTACATCCCCCTCACCCCCACTTGACACTCTAGAGAATTCGAATAGAGATGCGCAAACGATGAAGAAACCCTTTCTTCTTTAAGTTTTTGCTCGAGATTCTGCCGTTGTCATCCTCATTCGATGAGGTTCTCTCACACGGTTTACGCCCGTATGCATGCCGCAGTTAAGACTTCCCAACTACGCCAACCTCTTATGGTCTTTCGCCTCAAAACCCAATCTCTGAACATGGGGTCGGTGGCACCGTACTACAAAAAAAAACCATCATCGATACCGCCGGGTTTCAACCATTTATATTTTCAAGAAAGACTGGTGGGACCAAGAGAGAGTTTTATCGTAACTCTTCAAACATCGAGATTCAAAAAGCTTTGTCATCTGCATCATGCCCCCAAACCATTGAGGACAATGAAGTATTTTGCGTACATTTTATTTTTTTCGTGTTTTTGATTTTGTGTATTGCAACTAGGTGACTCCATTTGATTCATTTATGATGCTTTAATTTCGAACAGGGTACTAGGAGAATATAGGACAAGGTACAAGCGTAATCAAGAATGAAGAACAGGGTGCAATGTTCCTCCATTTGCGAAGCATTTAATTGTTCACAACTGCTACTTGTTTTTTAGCTTTTGATGTCAACAATTTTTTTGTTTTGGGATGAAATAATTCACGGTGAAATGCTACTTGTTGTGCCACCATTGTTGTAAATATGCTTTGGTTTGGGATGAACTTGTTTTGGTATGTTTACGGAAGAACATAGCTACTTCTCAAATGAATATATCTTTTGGTCATTTCTGATAATGGTTCCTTTAACTGTTCCTTTTTTTGTTGCAATATCCATGCCTCTTTTTAAGAACTTCTCAAGAAGAGCACCATTACTAAGCAAACAAGTACACATCAAAATGTGCAGTTCCATAATTTAGCAAACACAAAAAAATAAAAGGTAACGGAAGGTAATAATAAAGCCATTATCCATTATAGTATCCATTATAGTATCCATTGAGGACCACTGTCACATATATAATGCAGACACAAAAAACAAAAGGTAACAAAAGGTTAAACTGCAGTTCCATAATTTAGCAAACCAGTGTACCGTTCCAGACACAATTGCTTATGGCTTGACTATTCCCCATTTACCCCTAAAGAATAGTTTAATCAAAGACTCGTGCCCATCACTGTACAGATTTTTCCAAATAGAAAACTGCTCATCATGAATCAACAGGTGATATGTGAGGTCAAACTTGTTCTCAAATGTCAACGATTCGAATGATCAAGGTCCTTGAGCAACCACGTTGCTTTCTCCGTGTTTGACTCTTGGTTCTTCCTTACTTCAACTTCGAGTCTATCTTCTTGTGCTATGAATAATTTTTCTGATCGTTGCATCCACATGTTCCAATTGACCAACCTTGCTATAGAAACTTGATTGGCTAGCCATTGAGGTCTTCTTCCTCTTAGAGTGGCTGCCACTTGTTTCTCCGACAAAAACTGTAGGTTCCTTTTCACTAGCCGGTATGACATTCTGTTGGGAAGAGTCCACACATCCTTCTTCCTCCACAATAGGCTCATTGCTGTAAACCATGTCCACTTCATCATCACAACTCAGGGGTTGATGGTCGGTCCTCTTCGGTATTAGTATAATCTTTTGCTCCATATCCATGCACCAGTGTCTAGCCAAAGAACTCACACTAGTACTCATAGAATGTAAAACATTTACCCCTCAGATTGAGGAACTTATCGTTCACCTACAAAACAAGTCCATTATCGTTATTTAACTCAACCGAAGCAAAAAATAATAACCAAACATCTAAACAGTATTACCTTTGCAAACTCCATCCATATGTTTGGGTGGTTTACCACCGGGGTATGCGTCTCCTGTTCAATGAAAATGCCACTAAGTTGTGTGAAGTCATGCACGAGAGTCCAGTCCTTTTTCCGATTGTACCTTTTCTTGGTGACATTAGAGCTACCAATCTACTTCATCTCACAATTTAATTTATCTGTAGAGCATATTTTTTTCGTTTCATTCCCTATTCCATACCCCTCCAGTCTTATAACCTTCTAGAGTAAGGTCTTTCAATGCCTGCATCATTGCTCGCTCCTCTACAAGTGAAAAATAAGCTTTTCTCTCCTTTAGGGTGTCTTCCTTCAACATTTGGTTTGGATTCATCGCATGGCATCATTTGTCTAGGGTTCTTGCGTTACTGAATAGTCTATTACTAGATCCCACTTAATCTTCTTGGGCTTCGAGGGGGGGAGCTTTGTTTGTCCCCTCCATCCCCGCAACTTCTTGTTTGATAAGCAAGGTTGAGTCCATTCTTGTATACATGAAGTGCCTTAACATTTGTATCATGCATGAGTAACACAATACATATTTCTAGCCTTAAAAAAATGCATTAGCATGCTAAATTAGTTGATAACACAGTCCTACACGGTAACTATCCAATAATCAAAGGTTAATGAAGCAAAATCAGTAAAATCCTAAAAGAGGCTCAAGGAAATGGCATGCATGTTTTCCAGTGACCCATAATATCAAAATAATGAAAGAATACACATAATATGGTGGGAATTGTAAAGCCGTTGAATGGGTTGCGTTCGATGCTATCGACGACTGAGACTTCCATCAGGAGGGCTCCTGAATATCAGTGTCAGGGTATAGTAGGGTGGGCAAGAAAAAGAAAAAGGATAGGTTCAAGGGCCAAAAAAAGGTGAAAGGCAAGGGCAATGCCCCTTCTGAGAGCAAGAGGAAGCTCAAGCCTATAAAGGTTTTATTACCTACTCCAGAGACTGTGTGTTTCTTTAGCGGTGGCAAAGGTCACTTTAAACGGTCATGTCCAAAGTTCCTGGAAGAACAGAAGGCGTTGGGAACACCATCTACTTCAGGTATTTACATTGTTGAAATAAATTTTGCTTCTTCTTCTTCTACCTCTTGGATCGTGCACTCATGAGCAATTGCTCATATTTGTTCAAATATGCAGGCATTACAAAAACATAGGAAGCTAGCGAAGGGCCAGATGCAATTTAAGTTCGGTGATGGCATTTTTGTTTCGACTGTTGCAGTAGAGGACTTAGAATTGCAGTTGCCTAGTGGGCATAAGATGGAACTTTTGAGTGTATCTTATGTTCCGTTTGCTAGCCGAAATATTATGTTTGTATCTTGACTTACTTCTATGGAATAAAAGTTTTTCATGGAGGACAGATTTTGTACCATTTTTCGAAATGGTTTATATTATGCTAATGTTCCTTTATTTAATGGTCTTTATGTGACTAAACAACGAATGCCCACATATAATGTGAATATTAAATGGCTCAAATCAAACGATGATAACTCAACCCTCTTATGGCATTGTCGCTTAGGTCATATTAACGAGAATTTCATAAAGAAGCTCCAAACGACTGGACTCTGAATTTTTTTGACTGGGAGTAAATTGATAGGTGTGAATCTTGTTTACTTGGGAAGGTGACCAATGCACTTTTTAAGAAGGTCGCCGAGAGAACCACTGAGCTGTTAACATTAGTGCATACATACGTGTGTGGTCCTATGAGCACAAATGCACGAGGTAGATATTCATACTTCATTACATTTACTGATGATTTCAGTAGATATGGTTAT
>JAOWBN010031924.1:0-10261 GCA_028565015.1 Pinguicula moranensis | reverse complement strand
GCCCCTTAAGCCTTATTGCGTTCATCGGGGATAAGTGGCCATTTCTGGACGCACCGACCCAAGTACACAACCACCTATCCATGTATCATTCGAACCCACTGGGCCCTCCGACTAATCCAGAGGTAACAATGCGAATGCGGCCAGCGGGGTTAGATCTCCCAACCTCTACCGAGGAATGAGATCCCTCACACCACTGTACCACATTGCACTGTTGTATTCCCCTAGCATCTACGTCTTCTCTATGTTCTTCTGGCCCATAAGAGTCCATCAAATATTTGTTTAGGTGGTGTCAAACTGCGATGCATATTTGGAAGTTCTTGTGGGAGCCTGATGTAGCCAATAAGCCAGATCCATGGCAGTCGCATGTACACCTTGTTCGCTTCCTCTTCCTACTTGATCGATAACTCCTTTAGGTACGGGAGGTGAAACAGATACTCCCCGCGCTCATCCCTTGAGAAAAAGTGTCCTATTTAACTCTTTCCTTTTCTTCTCCTTTACGCCCCAAGGACACTTCGCAGAGATGGCCTCCACAAAACGTGACGCAGGAGACGCCGCTGTCATCAGCTGGTTATGGTCAGCCAGGCCAACAAGAGAATTATCCTGTGAGTCCGCTAGCGGAGCAAGAGGATGGCTCGAGGAGACATCCACGCCCGCAGTTGCCACCTCAACAACCATGGGGTTTGTAGAAGTTCGGATAGATTGAGGCTTAGGATATTGGAGCACATTGACATCCCCATCTGGATATAGGAAAGCTCCTCTCGTCATCATGTTGTCGGCTGTAATTAAAAGCAAAAACCGATTAAGTCTCTCAAACAAATCCTCAATATTATGCGTAAAATTGGAAGTCTCACACACCCAAGGAGCCCAGGATAGACATTGTTGCAGGCGAGAGGCCCGCTAAGGACAAGATTTATCCCAATACGCCCCTACAATTATATTTGCGGATACTGGAGAAAATATCCTTGGGAACAAGTGAACGATCAACCTTAGGAAACTTGATCGATTCACGCTATGAGTTTGTTAAGGACGAAGTGAAAGAAGAGGGAGGGCAAACAAAGAAGAAATAGTTTTTCCAGTCCCCTTGGGAGGTAGTGTTGGACGACATTATCTTCATCTTCGGATTGGGATGAAGATAGACACTCCGATTGTCCTTTTTGGTCAAGTTAAAAGTAACCCCAAAGAAGGCGAAAAGCTCACCAAGACCAGGGTCTAGAAAAAAATAAGGAGCACGACAAGGTGGATGTACGCATTCGGGACTAACTTGAAGGGGGTTATGCCACAAGCCTGATAGAAAGTCAAGTCCCCTACAATTGGGCATAAAAATGGTGATAGTAGCGGAGCAAGAGGACTGCTCAAGGAAACATCCTCTATCACTAATATAGGAACCATCGTATTGTAGGGGGCCAGGGACTTCCTTGGGTGCTGGAGCAATGAGGCTATAATCGGCCGGAATGTGGAATTAACCCTATTCTCATATAGAGTCTGTTGATCTACTTTTGAAAAAATCCCTACAATGGGAAAATCCTCATCTAGGTCTCCCCTATAGGATAAACCCGAGGAGCTACCTAGGACGGAAGGAGAGATACCGAAAAGCGAGTTGGCCTGAGGACCACTTCGACTCCGCCTATGGACCTCGACCACCAACCATGCAACCGACCTCTAGAAATCTTGCATGAACCCCAGATATACCCGATTTCACGATGATTTCCCCAAATACTAGTAATACACTACTACGACTAGGGAATGTAGAAAAGGTTAAAATGGAGAAATCGAGAGCGGCGAGACATACCTGAAGCTTAGAATGATGAACAATAGCGGAGGAAGGGAAGACACGAGAGGAGGAAGGCAAACCAGTAAAATAAACTCAAACATTGCACCAAGTCAAAGTAAAAGCGAAAATAATTCAGAAAGTTTAAGGGCTATATATTTACAATCCATTAACTTGGGAAATTCATAATGCGGGTCGGAAAAATACTAGTAAAATCCCATCCAGAGATGGGACCATTGTCGAGTAAAGGAAGCCACCTATAGGAGGAAATTCGCTAAGTTCTCAAGCCACCTCAAAAATGGACCGCACATCAAAGATTCCTCCTCTTGCCCCCAGCATAGGGGTTGAGGGGAATGACCTTATATGAATGACAAGTTCCTTCGAGATGGGCACATGCATCCTCCCGACAAGGAAATGATGGGCACCGCCTTGCAAGCTTATTCTCATCGAGCCACCAACAAAAGAGAATGAATAACGGTCACCGCCCACAAGTTGGTTGTATGGATATTGCCATACCCATAGGAAAAAAACAAACAGACCTTATGTAAATTCTATAAATAGGTCGTTGGGCTCATGAGAAAGATAACCAATTATTGGGAAACAAGGTCTAGCATGTGCTGTACTTATTTCTGTGTATCTTTTTCCATTCAAATTGTATGGTCTAAACCAAGATTTTGGCGAAACACACATGCACCCCTCACATATTTTCTTGATTCAATCACTTCTCTTTGCAAATTCGCCAATCAAATTGTATGGTCTAAACCAAGATTTTGGCGTAACACACATGCACCCCTCACATATTTTCTTGATTCAATCACTTCTCTTTGTAGATTCGCCAATCATTTCGTGAGGCTAAATTCTTTTACTTTTTGTCTAGCTAACATTGGGGCGGCTGGTTCTTCCTCTTTCTATGATGCTTCAGAAGTCCTGACCCAGTTTGTTGATACTGAGCTGAATGTTGGTCATCTTCGTCTCCCTCGTCTTTTTCTCCCTCGTCTTTGTATGGTTTCATACCCTTAGGTTTTGCTTTCATTTTATTTAGCTTATGTTATACTTATTTTTGGTTTTTATTTTGCTTGTAAGACTTCTGTTTTAGTTACTAATGGAGAATGTCATTTACTGAAACAAAAGTGAGTTTGATTCAAAAGTTTATGAAAGGGATGAAATTCAAAATGATTAGTGGTTAGGGGGACGATAGTTCAAAATTATTAAAAATAATAAAACATTTAACAAACAATGTTACAGATAATAAAATAGTATTCTAAGTATCTAAAAAATAGAAATAATATTCCTTTTAAAGTTCTTGACATATTTAATATTTTTAAACAAGTGTGGCCGTGCACAACTATCAGCCTCATTACGATGGTTCCTATATTAGTGATAGAAAAATTTAATGATTTCATTATTGAAAATGAGCTTGTTGATTTACCTTTACAACGGTACCAAAATCATTTTTTATTGTCTGAATCTTGGTTGAATATGTGGCCAGATATACATCATATCGCGCATGAGAAGACTATTGTAGATCACTGCCAGAAATTACTTATGCCTCAACGTCAGAACTGGGGTCCAAACATGCTCCTGACCCTGAACTATTGGGACAATCACCCTGATTACAAGGATTTCGTGGAAAAGTGTTGGGGAAGTATGAATTTGGTTGTATCAAAAGCATTTATTTTGCAAAGCAAATTGAAAGCCCTGCATAACCAACTACAAGTTTGGAATCGGGCGGTATTTGGCAGTGTAGATCGTCGTATTGATGAGTTACAGCTGACACTAAATCGCCTTGATGCGATATGCAAGACTAGAGCCCTTACTCTGGAAGAAATTGGGGGTCAAAAATTGGATTGGCATGAGTTGCAGATCTCTCAAAACCGTGAAGCTTCAATAGCTTTTTCAGAAGTCTCATTCTCAATGGCTGCGAGAAGAGAACACCAACACTCGGTAATTCCATGCAAGAATTAAATGTCACCATTTGTGGAATGGTATTCGGGGGCTCAATCTTCACAGGCCCGGAGTGATATGATTGATGAGGTGAAAATGGAATATTCTTTTATTTTAAAAACTATTTTGTAGATCTATCACGTAATCGGCTTGTCATTGGTCTTGGTTGTTTGAAGCAAATTTTTGAGGAAGATAATGCTTTATTGTTGGCCCCGTTTACTGTGAAGGAGATTGAGGATACTTTGAATGTCTATTCTGGGAATAAGAGCCTTGACCCGGATGGATTCAATTTTCACTTTATAAAGATGCATTGGGAAGTCTTGAAGGAAGATTATATTTCTTTTTTGAAGGAATTTTATTATTCTGGTGAGATTCTGAAAAAGTTTGAATGCTACCTCCATTATCTCGATTGCGAAATGTGTATCTCCGGTTGAACTCAGTCATTTTCGCCATATTTCACTTGTAGGAAGCGCATATAAATTATTAAGCTCCCGGCGAATCGCTTTCATAAGGTGATAGATAAAGTTATCTTGAAGCAGACCTGGCTTTCATAAAAGGCTGACAATTCCAGGATGAGATTCTTATGGCCAATGAGCTCCTGCAATAATGTCCAGGCTACGAAGAAGCCGGCAGTGCTTGAAAGTGGACTTTGCCAAAGCTCTTATGATCCAATCAACTAAAGCTTTCTATTAGATATGATGCACAAGATCGGATTTTCTCCATGTTGGATTAAGTGGACGAGTGTGTGTCTTGTTTCTTCTTCGGCATCTATATTGATGAATGGCTCCACTTCGGGTACTTTTAATTTGGAAAGAGGCTTAAGACAAGGGGATCAACTTTCACCTTTCTTTTCTTGTTGGTGACAGAAGGACTTAATATGATGCTACATAATGTGATGGTGATTGGTCGGCCCAAAAGTGTGCAATGTGGAAATGCAATGTATACCCACTCTTTGTATGCAGATGATACATTATTCTTTGGTGATGGCAATCTGACGAATGTCAAGACAATGAAAGGTATCCTCCGTTTATATGAACTTGTGTCTAGACTTACTATAAATTTCGCAAGGAGCAATTTGTTGAGAGTGAACATCCCCCCTCAACTAGAAGCTGAGTTTGTTGATATTTTTCACTGTTATGTTATGTCTTTGCATTTCAACTATGTGAGAATTCCAGTTGGATGCAATCCGGGACGTATTTAATCTTGGGAGCCTCTCCTTAATGCTATGTCGCGGCGTATTATGACATGGGATAATCTTCTTCTATCGATGGGTGGTAAAATCATACTTATTAATACATTGGATAAATTGGAAATCTCTTAGACAAAGTTTAGAAAATGGGGGACATGGTATTCTGAATCTGGACTTATTTATTATTTTCCTTCTTGGGAAATGGAAATGGCGATTGCAAAATTAGAATGAAAGGCAATGGAGGGAGATTGTAATAAAGAAATATCTTGCTTATCCACTGGTTTTTCATAATTGGGAGGTGTGGACATTGTCGGGGCATGAATCCAAATGGTGGAAGATGTGTGTCTTGTGGTATGTTCGCTATATGGCTCTCTTTGCGTATGAAACACGAAGTTAGAGCGGGGGATCGAATGTTATTTTGGAAGTCGCGGTGGATTGGTGGTTGGGCATTATCCATGATCCATTGCCATTTATACTTTGTAGCAGCGGATCGCTTTTCCACGATGGCGTTGAAATGGAGGCTTGAGGGGATAGAGTGAGTATTGAAGTGGGAGTGGACTCACCCTGTACGGGGATTGGAATTAAAAAGAGTGGAGAAGATGACTGCCTTGTTAAAGGAGAGGACACCAACCTCTGAATGTGATCAATGGAGATGGACAAAGAACTCATCCGAGATATACTCGGTCTGCAGAGCTTATCAGGCTCTTCGGAGAGACCACAATCTGAATGATACGGCGAGGATGAATATTTCCATGATATGGGGGAAGATTTCTCCATATCTCGTCATGGTATTTTGCTGGAGATTGGTGCAGGATTGTGTGGCAATGGGGGATAATCTTCTGTACCATGGAGTGGACGTAGCGCACGCGATGCAGGTTTGCACATTCTACTTTTAGGAGATGGATAGCATATCCTTTTTTTTTTTCACATGTGCAGAGTCGTATGTGATATGGTCGACAATATATGCATGGATGGAGATTGAATATGTGGGCCTTCATAAATCATTACCTCATTACACGACTCACATGGGAATGGTTTACTCACAGAAGTTACGAGAAGTTTGGCGATCTATATGGCACTATACGGTGTGGATATTATGGAAGGCACAAAATAATTCTCGTTTCAAGGAGATTCAAGTTGAGGGTAGCTCAATTGTCAAAACTATCAAGGTGCAGGTGTGGTATTGGTTGACAACTGCTGCTAAACCACCAATGGGAATAACTATTTTAGATTAGTTGTGAATCCTCGTCTTTGTATCAGTTTATTTAAACATCCTTGACTATATGGTATCGATTAGTGTGTAGCAAGAGGGGACTTGGTCCCTTTTGAACCAATTGTTTTTTTTATAGTGATTTTTTACATAGCGAAAAAAATATTGATGTTGATTTTAATCTATTTAGGGGCATTTGGTATTTTTAAGAAAATTAGATTTTACTTCTTTTTTTCTTTAGAATATGTCAATCTTAGTATTTTAAAAATTCACTTTTCTATTGCCTTTTCTCGTTTTTTCCAACCAGAAGTACTTTTATTTGAAGTAGGTATAAGACAATTTTTTTACTTCTCCTTCTAATGATAATTTTATAAATAAATAAAAGTTATGAAAAAATATTATTTTTACAACTTTATCTATATTTTAGTATTTTTTACAAACACTTGAAGCTTCTAAAATAAGAAAAAGAAGGAGAGGGGAAAACAAAGCCAAAAAATATTAAAGTACATAACAAGCCCTAAGCCTCCTTATGTAATGAGCTATATATAGAATTTGGGGTGGGGGTGGGGTGATAAAGATCACCCTAGAAATGTGTCATAAAGATTCATACTCTTTCAAGTTTCATAATCAAGGTGATACTCTTGGAGAAATAGGACTTTTGATGTATGTAGGATTCTATTGTTATTATGATTTTATTATAATTAGAATTTATGTAGCCCTGTGATCTATAAATAAGGGTACAGGACTAGAGGTGAAAATCATTGGACATTCACCCGTCTTTCGGTTTTTAATCTAGTTTGTTTTATGGAATCAAAGCCATACTGCTAACGCAAATATTCGATCTTATTCCTTTCTATCAATGTGATTTTAAATGATTTTCTTCTACTGCCAATTTTATCGAACAATCCGATCGACACACATCTGTGGTCCGATCATCCTAAAATTTGGAGAGCTTGTTCATGGTTAAATGATCTACAACATGAACAATTGGATTCATCACAGGTACTCTGTAGCTACCGATCATTGACTTGAACAATAGCTGACGAGATTTGTTGATCCGATTTGGTTTGTAGTCTTGATCAAGAAACGTTCGCTCATTCAAAGTTTCTTGCTTGAGTGTATTCTTATTCTTCCGCACATATTTGATTCATTGTATTCTCTAATCAAAGTGTCCTGATCAGAGTCTTGCAAGATCTATTTTTTGGTTGCTGCTCTATTGAAACTCTCGGTTGTTGCTTTGTTGGGGCCATGTTTCCGTATTGTTCAAAGTGTCTTGGACTCATACGAATCTCTCTAGTGTTTATTGCGTGATTGATCAAAAGTTCTGATCACATACGACTCTTATCAAGAGTCTATCTCACTCGGTTAGTTTCTTGATTTATCTTTGGTTATTGTCTAGCCAAGTTTGTAAAGGCTGAGGCTGTCGATGACAAAGGTGTTGCTCTGCAGCTGATCATATCAATCTAGATTACACAAGCTGGATTTTGTACTTCCCAGTTTCGTGATCTTCAAGATAAGTTGACGATTCAGTCCCCTCCCATGAGCTTGAGTGAAGTTAGTAAAAATTACCATAGAAAAATGTCGCAAGGACTCCTACTCTCTCAAGTTTCCTAATCAAGGTAATACTTTTCAGGAGAATATGAGTTGTGATTTATATAGAATTTTATTGTAATTAGGATTCTATTGTGATTAGGATTTATGTAGCCCTGTGATCTATAAATAAGGGTATACGACTAAAGGTGTGATCATTGGAGATCTATCCATCTTTAGGTTTTTAATCTAGTTTTGTTTCATGGGGGAGGTATATTTTTTAATATATCATAACATAATAATGGGTTAAGAGGTGACGTTAGGGGCAGCTGCCCCCTCCCGCCACCCTAGCTCTGCCTCTGTCTGGTATGACTTAATGAATAAGCTGTTTAAATCTTATAAATTGAACGTCGAATGAAAGGTTTTGATTGATTGAGATTCGCATTCTTGCGTTCATACATTCTAATTATTTGCTTAGTATGCCTGTGGTCCCTACTCGTGTTGTTGGGGGAGGAGGGAGGGGGACCAGGGGGCCATGATCCCTCCCAAAATTAAAAAAAAATATTATACATGTTCAAAAAATTATTTTCTGTTTTGTATCCGTTATAAATTCACTTGTTTTGAAACTGAAACATAAAGTTTGTATAGATTAACTAGTAGAGATGATAATTTCCCAAGATGTGGCCAGGGTTCGAGTCCACTGGGCATTTTTTCAACTTTTTTTTTTTCAAAAAAACAAAAGCACCAAAGATTGTCATCGAGACTCGAACCGTAGACATTGCATTCCAGATCTGAAATAATAACCATTAGACCATGTTACATTAATAGAGCATTATCAATTCTAAAATATTTATTTCATATTAATTTTGGATAGTTTTTAATATTTTTTTTATAATTCTTTAATATAATTATTTTTGATAATTTAGTATTTTGCTAGATTATTGGTCAACCAATATAATTGTTGTCTAAAATAGCAATAATATTAATCATGCATTTTTTTTATACGTTGATTCAACTTATTTTTATTCTTACTGTTTATACCACAACTTTTGAATCTAGAATTTGTCCAGGTCTCAAAGGGGCGTGGAAACACATAAGAACTCTTGAATGGAAAAGGGATGGAACTCCACATACCCGACTAAATCATATTCAACTGAACCCGACCCACTCTACTCAAATAAAAAAAATTGATCACCCATCACTTAATTTTATGGCTCCATCCTACTTGTCCAACAACTTGACACTTCTTCAACCACCCCATGCCCACATCAAGTTCCTCACTATTCAAGTATTTATTAGCTGTGTTTTGGATTTTCCACTCGTGGCCATTTGTATTGGACCCAATTTGTAACTGTGAGACCAGATGGACGTTTTTGGCAAGGCAAAAAAGATGAATAATTTGGATGTTTTAATTGCTTGCATGCAATCCTTTACTGAAGTCCTTATCCTAACATACATGAAGGGGCTTAATGGTTCGCTATCTTTGTGACGTGGAGTATTAACAATCCAGCTACCTCGACATGTTGGCAAGGGGTTCCAAACAAATCGAAAAAGTTTTTTACACACTTATTTTTATTGTGTATATCTGAATAGGGACATTACCTCTATTAGTGCGTAAGCGTGATAGAACTGTAATCTTTCGAATTATTATGTCACGAACACGAACCAAGAGGCTACCAGAGTCCCTATATAATCCACGAACTCAAAACTCTCCTCCGGAGATGTCGAGGCAACAATTTGGGAGAACAATGTATTTGTTCTGGTTCTCAGCACAGGAGAATTGTGCATTGGTGTATGAAAGCAGGTGCTTACTGCGCCACTTATATAGGAGGGAAGGCAAAATCCAACCATAATTAGAATGGCAGAATCCTATCCTAATCAGGATTCTTAATATTAGGTAATTAATAAATAATTACTTAAATACTAATTAATTTAATTAGATAAAAATATATTTTGTCTAATAGCTTCCACTCGGCTACATAAGCCGCATTACAAAATATATTTTTTCAAATCTCCCGATGCTTTATATGAGAAGTGAGTCGTAAGACCAGAAAGTAATCAATAATGCCATATTAAGTCATTATCTAGTTAACATGACACTTTCAAAGTAACGGTATACCAAATCCTTATTGCATCACCAAAAGTTACTCATCCTTTTAAGATATACAATGTTTGATTACATACTTAATGTAACCGTCATGGCAAATATGATAAAGCTATATAGATTGTTTTTTAGACACTGATGACCATCCATATCGACTCAACTGCTTTCCTAGCATGGTCCATTGTAATGTATGGATTCTAGCCCTTAGATGAGATACTAAAGTAGTATCATCAAACCTCAACTTAAAGCTATAACTCTAAGTCAAAGAATAATGTCTAGGTGGGCAAACATATATCTGTGTGATCACACAATGACAATTAGGGAATTCTCTTATCATTTTCACAACGGTCATTCTGTGACACACACAGTATGATATGTGTGTCATGGCATGACTCTCACTCACTTGGGGATGTCACTTACTTATGTCATGTGAATCGTAGCATTGGATAGATGCATTGAGTTTTTATCCTTTACGTTCGACCTTAAGACTTTAATGTGAAAACCCAGACATTTCAC
>JAOWBN010031913.1:0-10261 GCA_028565015.1 Pinguicula moranensis | reverse complement strand
CACTGGAATTTAATAGAGTCATTTTGCTCTAGTCCATTATTAGCACAAAGCTAAAAGAATTGTCAATGATGACTCTTACAACCCCATTTGAAATGGACATACCTCGCACTTCCCAATGGCTAGTGAAAATAAAACTTGTTTATTTGACTTTAATGTAATCATTGAGCCATTGTAACTTGTACAGTCCAGGGTACTTGGTTGTGGCCAAAGCTAGTTTTCCCACCATGTAAGTGTTTGCTATGTTGGTGCAGCTTCCTCCATCTATAATCACACTACATATCTTCCGTTGTATGTGGTATCTAGTGTGGAATAGATTCTCTTATTGGCCTTTTTCATCTTCCTTAGATTGTTTCCTAAGGACTCACCGTGCCACAAACGAATCGCCTACAACAGCATCTTGTTCATCCTCGACCTCATCTCTCGTGGTTGGTTCTACTTGCTCTTCCTCAGACTCATACTCTCCTTAAGCATTCATCACCATGACTCACTTGTTAGGGCATTGGCTTGCAATGTGCCCCAACATCCGCAATGTCTCGTTTGAGACCAAGTAGGAACCAAGCCATAGTTGCCTCTCGATCTTCCTCAATGTTGGCTTGAATCGTGGCAATCTCCATTTCCTTGTAGTATTCTTCTACACTCCTGGTCCCTTGTATGAGCCGTTCCAATCGTTGATAGAGACATCAAAAGTAGTGATTTAACACAAAAGGCCACCTCATGATCGCCTTCATCTCATCCCAAGCCTCCACAGATGGTTTCCCCGTCCTTCTTCTACTAATGAGCATTTGATCCCACCAAATGATGGCATAATCGGTAAACTCTATGGCAACAATCTTTACCTTTTGTTTTTCAGTGTAGTTGTGGCATCCAAACACCATCTCCACCGTTGTCTCTCACTCCAAGTAAAACTCTGGATCGGTCTTGTCTTAGAAAGAAGGCATATTAATCTTTACATTGCCAAGGTCTTGATCACGTCCATGCCTTAGTTGGTCAAGATTTCTCCTTGGTTGATTTCTTCTCAAGCCTCCTCGAAATCCAAGTTTGCCTTGACCCTAGGGTAGGTAAGGCTCATCGTCTCTGATGGACCATGCGTCCAAATCTTCCTCTTTCCCTTGGTTTTGAGGTTCTTGCATTTGCTCTTGAACCTCCCGAGTATACATTTGATTAATTCAAGCATGTAAGGGCTCTAGAGCCTCTTCCATCCTCTTCCTCATTTGGGCTGTGATGGCTTGAATTTGGAGTCATTGTTCATCTTGCTATGGGGCATCTTATGGTTTCTTCCCGGTTTGTGTATTGTTTAATATTTTTGTACCTACAAGAAACAAGGTTAGAAATAAAGTTTCCTCACCACTCCCCAATGTTTTTTTGGCTCAATATATTACTCAATATAGGCTTTTACCCTCTATTGATCTCACCACTCTTGTCTTTTATCATTCATTTTCCACTTATGACCTTTATTTAACCTTTAGGTCTCAATCTAGGCAAATCAAGTCTAGCAACAATCCCAACAAGAATCAAAACTTGATCAAGGATGAGAGAGCCTTGAGTGGGTGATTAGTCATTTTATACCTATTTTATGTAGACTATTTTGGTCTAATTTGGTTCAATATTAATAGGATACACACTTTTATTGCTCATTTCTTTTCCTTTTGTAATTTCAGGTTCCTTAATGTCAATTGGGAGAAAAGGAAGGAAAAAGACCTTAAAAGTCTCACAAAATACAAAATTGTGATTGCAAAGTTGTGGCACCAAATCTTCAAGTCACAACCCCAATTTGAATGTCACATATCTATTTTGGCAAGAAAACTGCAAAGTAAAGTGTTGAACAACTAATTTGCCCTCACTCTCGAAAATATCTTGTTCAAGGCTTTCAAAGGAGGCTAACTCAGTCAAAGCTTCCGGAGTAAGCTAACTTTCCTGCATATCTTTCAAGAGACAAGAAACAGAACTAATTCTGGAGGGGTTGAGATTCTTGAGGGGTTGGAACTCTAGGAACGTTTCCCATTCTGGAAATGTTTCCCACTCTGGAAACATTTCCTCTGGAATCGTGGATTAATTCTTTCCATCTCTCTAAAGAAGAACAATTCTGAGATATCTCCTCTGGAATTACGTACCAATTCTTCCCATCATACCATTCTTGGGCAAAATCCTTGCAAGATCTAGGGAACAAGATACTAGCACTTCGCGAGGAGCCATGGAGATGATGGAGGAGCTCCAACGACTCCAGATTCATCTAAGGGGGTTTCTTGCCTTTATGAAATAAACTTTTATATATATTTTTGTATGGAATGAACTTTATTTTAGGGCATTGATGTAGCCACTTTTGAATGTAGTTGGGGACTTTGGATGTCTCAAGCAATGAGCTACAACTCTTGTCTATGAGAGCAATGTAAGCCTCGTTAACTTAGATGTGGATTTCTAATGTTTAAATCTTTGGAAATGTTGTTGTTGCTATTTGGTTTTATTGTGCTTTTTGCTAACTTGCACATGTTTGATCAACATTTGCATGTTCACCAAGTATGGTGGGATGTCGAGAGACACAAACTATGCTAGGAATGGTAAAACCAATGGTAATTGCCATAAGCACGAGAGTAGCTATGGAATTATTGCTACCGTGTATGGATTTCCTAAACTCAAAGCCTTCGGCGTATTCAAGTGTGATTTCGAGAGAAGCATACTTATATATCGTAGAGGGTTGCTTGCAACTCAAGTGAAACAAGTGACTAAGAGAGGAAAATTTAGTAGATAACAACACAACAAATCCTAAGACTAACTTAGAAAAAAATCTTCTAAGTTCACTAGATGGTGAAGTCACTAGCCTTAGATCTCTTATTCGAGAATCGATTGCATGTGTAACCTGTTTATTTATGCTTTTCAGTTTGTTTATTTTAGTATTTTCCTATTGTATTTGTAGGATATTCTACTCCTTTGTTGTTTATTCCAAATTGCATAAAACTCACTGAACGTTGGGGATTATCATCACAATTCCTAGTGGATCGATACTCTTGTCATCATTGTATTACTTGTGCAACGTGCACACTTACACCAAAATTGCACCAAGTATGTGCGCATCAGTGGGTAGTAGAATCATGGTGCTCAACAAAAATTCAAAAGAGAAAATAGAGAATTCGAAGATCCTATCTATGAAGAGCTCTCTTGCTTATTTGTTCTTTCTTCTTTTTTGGTCAAGAGAGGTTTTTCATTTTCTAGGCTTTTTTCTGTTTGTATATTGGTCTTTGCTCATTGCTTTGACTTGACACTCCTTTTTTTGTAAAGAATTCATCAAGGAATACAAGATATTGAAAGATAAATCTACCACACAAGAAATTGACCCCTTGGCTATAGAAAGCCGAAAACCAACAACATCAACGGTAGCCCTAATTGCTCAACCAGAGATCTGATACCAAATTATATGAACCTAGCCAACAATGTGGCTAAATCCAATACCAAATATTGGTGGTTCACAAAACCCAATGATCGATTTAAACAAATTTGTTGAGTGCTTGAACCCGTCACCTATATAAGAAGTGGAAACCAAGCCTATTTGTGTTTAGAAAAGAAGAACGCCACTTAAAGACACCTGAAGAGAACTTATCTCAATCAAGATCAAGGAGATAAGTTCTTGTAAAAGAGTCGTCACTGAACTCTAATGAGAAAAGATAAGAGTAAAGAGTTTTCATAAAAGGGAAAGGAGAACTTGAAGTCTCACAATACAAATAAATTAAAATGAAAACTAAATGTGAGGAAATCGAACTAGGCCTATTTATATGCTACAAGATGAATTGAAAGGGTTCCATGAATAGGTGCATTGAAGGGATGCCTTTGAAGAGGTGCAACGATTCTAAGGGTTACCTTTGAAGAGATGCAACTATCGAAGGGGTGCCTTGAAGAGATGCAACGATTAGAAGGGGTGCCCTGAAGAGGTGCTTTGAGCTTAGACCATGGCCTTACAACCCCTTGTGTCTCCCACTTTGATCGACTTTATGGTGTCCTTCAATTAGACACATGCATGAGCATGCGTGTGTTCACACACTCTAACTAGTGGATCAGGCCTCCTCGGGTCTCTTTTATGATTGGGCCATTTTCTACTTGTTTTCCCATGGCCCAATGCTCTTGAACAAGTCCAACAAGCCTTTCTTTAAACTTCCTAGCTCGTAGCCTTATAATAGGCCCACTCGGCAAGGCCCAAGGTCTTGTGATGCCTAAACTACTTGAGGTGCAATATGGATTACATTAATGAAAGTAGTGCTAGAGAATTCAAACTCAAGATAGGGCTTCGCCAATGAGATCCTATATCCCATTTTCTATTCTTGGTGGTAGTATAAGGTCTCCATTTGCTGATAAATCAAGCTATAGAGCTGAGAAAATGGTCTGATATTAATGCTGGAAAAGCCATTATCTCTCACCTTTAATATGCATACGATGCTATTCTTTTTGCAGAAGTAATATGGGACAACATTCGGCCTATGAAAAGGAATTCTGAAGGGTTTGGAGCTATTCTCATGCCTGTCTATCAACTTTGCTAAAAGTTATTTGTTTGGAATAAACATCCAAGCAAAAAGGCTTGGAGTTTATGCAAGAATGGTGCAATATCAGTTAGCCTCGTTGCCCTTCACTTACCAGGGACCTCCTAATGGGATCCTCTCCTTGTTAAGATGTGAGATAAGGTGATAGAAGTGATCAAAAATCGAATCCAAAAATGGAATAAAAAATTTATATCTTCTGCAGGGAAGGTTGCACTTATAAAATCAGTTCTTTCTAGCTTTCCTATTTACTACCTTTCATTGGTTAAAGCCCTTGAGTAGGTAACTAAGGCTGTGCAAAATCTAATGAGTAACTTTTTGTGGAAGAAGCATTGAGCCTCGCAATGCCCAATCCACTAGATCGTCTGAATAGATTTATGTAGTGAGGTGAAAGAGGAGAGTCTGGGATTTAGATATGTAAAAATGATGAATAAGGGCATTACTATATAATTGACTATGGCATTTGAGGATGGACACAAAGAGTTTATGGAGTGTTATCATCCAGTCCAAGTATTTCACATCGAGATCACTTCAGCGGTTGGAAGCTAATTACAATGCTAGAAATTATTTCTAACTACTGGATGTACATGAAAATTCTCCAATGGATGAATGGTTCAATATACATGTACTTCTCTCTATGAAAAATGGTGATAAGTCTTTGTTCTGGCGCTATAACTAAAACGAGGAGGATTGCCTGACATTAAGATTTGAACGCACTCAACAGTTTTCTATGGTGGTAGAGATGCTATCTGTGGATAAGGAGACTACAAGTTGGAGCTCGATTTTTAGGCATCCATTGAGACCTTATGAGACATCATTACTTGATGAATTGCTCATGTGTGCCTCATAACGGCATATCCTCACAAGATCCTGATAATTGGTGTTGATCAGGGGAAACTTCTTGAAAATACACAGTATCCTCTGTTTATACCATGTTTCTCTCTGATCTGAGACAGCCTACTACTACCAGGAGGGTACTCGCAAATGTATGGTGCAAACTATCTCCCAGAAGAGTCCAAATGTTCACTAGGAGACTGATGCAAAGTAGAATTCAGGCAATGGATAAACTTATAAGACATGGAGTGGCAGTAAGTGGTGGGATGCATCAGTGTGTGATGTGTAGACTAACTACAAAAATAGTCGCACATCTTTTTCTATATTGTACAAATGCTAGTGAACTATGGAAGGAAGTGTACGTCTGGTTTGGCTTGCAATACACTGATAACAATAATATCCAGGAATACTTTCGTACACATATGAGGCACCTGAGAAATAAGATAGGAGTTGAGGCGTGGAAGTTAGTGTGGCATGTAGTAGTGTAGACACTATGGAAAGAAAGGAACGCCATCCGATTTGATTTGGAAACAGGAGCAACCCAACCTCTTAAATGGATGAAATTAGGTATGTGGTATTGGCTCACTGCCGGTCAAATCAATTTTAGGAGTACAGCTTTGGGGACTGGCTTAGACTGTTGTGGCTCTGTTGTGCAATTCTCTTCTAAAGGCTCTCTTCGTATGAAAATACAATGCTCTTCTCTGTATAAATTGTTGCATGTAGTTTGATAATCTTGATTGTATTAGGTAGTTGTTACTTTTTGTGATTCTACAGGCTACTGATCTGTAGTTTTTAAGTTCATGTAAAGTATGGAGCCAATTGACTTTTGTTAATGAAAACTTTAACTAACAAAAAAAAAATGAATTCATTATCCCAATTTTATCTTGACAGACCATCCAAAAATATATCAGGCCCCACCCAAAGTTTTAAAATGGATCGAGCCTCGGCGTGTGAAGGTGTGGGTTGTTAAGAGGTTTGTCCCAAGCTAGTTGCACGCATAAATAAAATCCAACTTAATATATACAATCAATTGGTTGGTTTGGTGCTAACAAGCTTTTTTTATCATAATAAACTTGGGTCGTGTCCGTATAAGTTTTCTACTAGGAGAATTTATAATGGTGAATATAGTCCACTATCATTTAAAAAGCTTTAATAGGGTTTACCAATGATAATGAGTGTTACAATAGATTCTCGCACATTAATTAAAAGAGCATTCCAACGTCTAAGAGTGGTCTAATTATTAAATTTGAGAATATCTCAAGCTTCTGTGATATAGGGGAAATTTGTTAGGGTATACTATGTGTCCATTGCAAATGGAACTGGAAGAGTCATTATTAACAATTGTTTTAGTTTTGTGATAATAATGGACTAGAGCAAAATGGCTCTATTAAATTTCAGTGCTTCTATTTAGTGAAGTTGTTGGAACTCAATATATCAAATGACGCAATGCATATTGGATCGCAATGAAAACAGCTCTTTGTATAATTACAAGGGTAAGGTCGCGTACATCTAACCCCCCATACCCCAACTTGGTTGAGAATATATTGGGTACGTTATGGATTGGGTTTACTAAACACACATAATCTCTTGATTGCACAGATTTAATCGAGCCCACACACAATTACATAGCGAGAATGAAAATTGTTGAGACAAAAAATCGTTAAAAAAAGTTATTTTATTGGATAAATATAAGCTGAAGCCCAAAGGCGCCAATTATGCAATCAACTGAAACTCTGGGCTTCAAGTACTTGAATATAAATTTCATCATGTTGTGAATTATTTGTGTAATTGAAAACAAATACAGATCAAATACTGAATTGAGCAAACAAACAATCTCAAAAAAATTCTCAAAATTTTCTTTCTTTTTCTCTTCTTTTCTTTTTTTCTCCTCCTTCTCTCTTTTTCCTCTTTCTCTATTTCTCTCTTTCTTCCTCACATTACGTTTTCTCCTCACCTCTTCCTTCATATAGACATTCACATATCTACAAATTCATGCTACATTTAATAGTATTGAATATACCTACAAATTCATGCTATTAAATGTAGCATATATTTCATATCACTCCCCCTTAAATGCTTTTGTAAATAAATCTGTCAGATTGTCACTTTATCAAATTTGCTAATATTTATATCACCCTTTTCTTAAAGGTCATGTGTAAAGAATAATTTGAGTGATATATGCTTCGTTTTATCCCCTTTAATGAAACCTTGTTTCAGTTGAGCAATGCAAGCTGCATTATCTTCATAAAAAATAATTGGAATGTCCTTCTTGGTCTCCAAACCACACATTCCACGAATATGTTGTGTTATGATTCTTAACCAAATGCATTCACGACTTGCTTCATGAATTGCAAGAATTTTTGCATGGTTGGAGAAGGTAGCGACTAATGTTTGTTTAATAGAATACCACAAAATAGTTGTACCTCTACAAGTAAATAGATAGCATGTTTGAGATCTAGCTTTGTGTGGATCTGATAAATATCCAGCATCAGCATAACCAATTAATTTCGGGTTAGAGACATTGGGATAGTATAACCCATATCCATTGTTCCTCGAAGATACCAAAAAACGTGTTTGATTCCATTCCAGTGTCTTCTAATTGGAGAAGAAATATATCTTGCTAGTAAATTTACTGCAAATGATATATAAGGTCATGTATTATTAGCAAGATACATTAGTGCTCCAATTGCGCTTATGGTACTTCAGGACCAAGAAGTTCTTTACCATCTTCATGACGGCGGAATGGATCATTTTTCACATCAAGTGATCTTACCGCCATTGGTGTACTCAATGGATGTGCTTCGTTCATATAAAATCTTTTAAGCACCTTTTTCAAATAATTAGATTAATGCACAAAAAATCCATCTGTCAAGTGCTCAATTTGAAGACCTAAACACAATTTTGTTTTTCCAAGATCTTTCATTTAAAATTCTTTCTTTAGACAAGCTACTAGCTTTGATAACTCTTCAGGAGTTCCAATAATATTTAAGGCATCTACATAGACAACAATGATGACAAGTTTTGATCCATATCTCTTTATAAAAACACATGAGCATATTGGATCATTTTTATCGTCTGCCTTTAATAAGTATGTGTTCAAACGATTGAACTATACGTCCGGATTGTTTCAGTCCATTGGAGATTTATTCAATTTAATTGAATAAGTCTCTCAAAAATTTGAACTTTGTGCTTCAGGTACTTTAAACTCTTAGGGATTTTCATATAAATGTCATTTCTAGTGAGCCATATAAATAGGTTGTCACCACATCCATCACTCGCATTCAAACTTTTCATGAATTACCAGACTTATCAAATAACGAAATGCGATTGCATCCATCACAGGAGAATAAATCTCTCATAATCAATGTCTGGTCTTTGGGTAAAACATTGTGCGACAAGTCGTGCTTTACATCTTATGACTTCATTTTTCTCATTTCTTTTTCGCACAAATACCCATTTATATCCGATTGGTTTTATACCTTTTGGTATAGGGACTACCGGTCCAAAAACTTCTCGTTTCTCTAAAGAACTGAGTTCTGAAGCAATTACTTCTTTTCATTTTGGCCAATCATATCTACGCCTACATTCCTCCATAGATGTAGGTTCAATATCTTCATTCTCTTTCATTATATCGCATGCGATATGATAAATAAAAATATCGTCTATGTTTGTTTCATCTCGATTCCATTTTTTTTCCATTGCGACATAATTTATGGAGATCTCCTCATTTTTTAGGTACCTGAATTTCTTCATTTGTGTCATTTACCTCTTTTGGAATATTACGGGTCTCTGCTGGAGATTTTAATTCATCTTTTAGAATATTAAGGATCTCTTCTAAAGATTTTATTTCATTTTCTGGACCATCCTTTATGTTTGCTCATTTTCTTTTTCAAGGATTTTTATCTTTGGAACCGATTGGTCTTCTACGCTTCATGCGTGATTTAGACTCATTTGCTGTAGAAATTTGTCCTTCTTGGACATTAAGTTTAATTAGAGCATTTGCAGTTGGTATATGAGACTTGGTTACCGTCTTCAGGTCGGTAAGCGCATCTGGCAATTGATTGGCTAAATTTTGTAAATGATTAATCTTGTGAACTTCAAGTTCACATTGTCGAGAACGAGGATCAAAATGTAATAGTGAAGATTCATGCCAAGATATTTATTTTCCAGCTGTTTATTTTCTCCCCCTCCCTAATATTGGAAAAATTGATTCATCAAAATGACAATCATCAAATCTTGATATAAATGAATCTCCTGTTGATGGTTCTAAATATTTCATTATTGAGTGAGATTCATATCCAACATATATTCTCATCCTTCTTTGAGGACCCATCTTTGTGCGTTGTGGAAGAGCAATTGGTATAAATACTGCACATCCGAATATTCTTAGATAGGAAATGCTTGGTTCTTGACCATAAACCATTTGAATCGGGGAAAAATTATTATAACTTGTCGGTCTGATACGAATAAATATTGTTGCATTCAGAATTGCATGTTCCCAAGCAGATAAGGGGAGTTTAGAATACATAAGCATTGGCCTTGTAATCAATTGGAGGCGTTTAATAAATGATTCAGCCAAACCATTTTGTGTTTAAACATGTGCAACAGGATTTTTAAATGTTATCCCAGTTGACATACAATAGTCATTATAGACTTGTGATGAAAATTCAGCAGCATTATCAAGGTGAATTTTCTTTATTGGGAAATCAGGGAAATGAGCTCGCAAGCGAATTATTTGTGCAAGTAATCTTACAAAAACTAAATTGCGAGTAGATAATAAGCATACATGCGACCATTTAGTTGATGCATCAATTAGAACCATAAAATATTTAAATGGTCCGCATGGTGGGTGTATAGGCCCACATATATCTCCCTGAATTCTTTCCAGAAATGTAGGGTTCTCATAC